>SKCR01052907.1:0-59479 GCA_019454045.1 Zanthoxylum bungeanum | reverse complement strand
GTAATAGGCTTGAGGGCAAGGGGCTTGTGGCTTATTTCTTTTGTTTTTAAGGGTTCTTTTTATAGGCCAGGGAGGGGGTTTTTACCTTGTTGGAGAAGGAATAGAATTTGTGTATTAAATGGGAGCTATTTTTAATTATTATGTGATAGGGAAAATCTTTAATTAGGGGAATTGATTTGATTTGTTATTTTTAATTAAGGATATAATTTATTTAAATTGGTAGGTGATTTAATTAAATTAGGAATGTGATTTATTTTAATTAGGAATGTTATTTATGGAATTTAATTTGAATCTTTTAATTTGGGCAAGGAATTTAATTTGTGCCATGTGTTTTAATTTACTTTAATTGGATTTATTTAGTTAGGAATGTGATTTAATTATAATTTATTTAAGTTTAATTTATTGGTTTTAATTTAATTTGTGATATGCATTTTAAATGTTTTAATTATTTTTGATTTGGGCTTGGTGTGTGGTTTATGGGGGTTTGGGGCTAAGGGTGTGTTTTAAAACGGAGGTCCAACAAGCGAACCCGCAGCTACTCCAGCGAATAAAATCCAACAATGTGTCAATTCTTGACTATTCCCTTCCGACGTCCGTTTCCCGCGGCTTCCACAATTAAAGAGGTAGTGTCTCCATACGAGACTCATCATCGGGCCTTACATGCAATAATGCAGTGCCTACACTTAGGATAACTCAATGTGTGCTAGCACCCATGATTTTTGCCACAAAAATCATTTTCTTTTCCTTGTGTTTCGGCAGAACCAGAAAAAGAAGAACAAATTCGGTCCTAGACCGTGTGAGAGAAGGAGGAGTTTTTTGGCTCCAAAATGAAAAAGAGAGAGAAAGACGAATTGTGTGTGTAGTTGGAAGAAAAGTGTATCTAATACACTTAATTTGAATTCAAAAAATCATTAATAAAATAATGATAAATGTCTTTCAAATCCATCAAATGCTTTCCATCAACTTCCATCAACTCACATCAATCAATCAAATCAAGTGACAAGTTGTCACATCACTCAAAGTGACTAATGATTTGACGCTTGATGCGACTAGCGATTTGACGCTTGATTTGACTTGCGTGCCGCACTCGAATTCGAAATGCGAATGCGCTCGCAAACAATCCCGGGCTCGGGTTCGCTAATTTTAAATTAACGAATTTTCCGTTGCGACGTAATTAAATCTAATTTAATTAAATAATCATGCCTAGCATAATTACTATTCACTTCGCTAACGAATTAATTCTAAATTAATTCGTTCGCCCGAATTAAAATCCTATTTTAATTCCGTGTCGAAATCCAATTTCGTATAATATATCGAATATATTATTTTATCGATTAATGCCAAATTAATCGTTATCTCTCTTTAATTGATATTTTATCCCAGATAAAATATCTCCGCAACTAATCCCAGATTAATTTTTCTCTCTCATCTAATTAATCCAGATTAATAAAAGTGCGAGTCATACGTCATCGGTGAATCTTCCGGAAGCGACCCATGAGATCCCCGGATATGTTAGCAGTAAATCGGGTCGTCGGACTATCCGAACACGTAAGTACCTAGTACTACGTTTGTACCGATTTACAAGACAAGGTTGGCTTCTAGCAAAGCGCCATGCCTACCCAATTCTCCAGAAATATCCTTACAGGAATATACGATCTATATCAGGCGTAGTATACGTAGTATTGTGTATGTCGATCCAGTATCGGATGATCACGTGCTAGGCCTGGGGCTGGAATTGTGTCTGCCTCGTACGAAGCAAATGTCGGATGTTTGGTAACTAGTCTCTATAATCGGATATACATGACCTTGTCCTAATATCCCGATAACTGCAGCATTTAAGAGAACCAGTCATGTATCCTTCGTGACCATCATCTCCATATGACTGGAGTGATACTTTCGTCTTGACATCACACCCAACACACTACGATTCTCGATATACCCAGAAGACGCGTACACGGAAACCGGTTAAAGCCCTGGACGACCAAAACCAAAGTATATTGATTGTCGCAAGTATTAGCGGTGCAAGTCTCAGGTTAAGACCAAATACACATACCCTGATTTCGGACTTCCATAGACACATAGTCATACTACCAATGGAATTCCGAGGGGGTCTATCCAGAGCGAATCTATTTCCCGTACCATCGGTAAAACAAAACCTCCTATTACACTTGCATGAGTATCATATACCCAATATATGAGAACTATTCTGTGTTGTGCCCTCAAAACGCGCACAAGTGTAATACTAGTCTTTTACGCATTTATCGATGTCCGTTCTCGATAATACTCTGACTAGGGATATTTAATGATTAATCCTTCATGGACTGAGACTCTTCATATCATTCTCAATCCAGAAACTAATCATAGGGACCTCCCATCATTTATACATCTTGGTGATCTAATCACAAATGATAAGAGAGCAATCTCCTTTGTCACATAGTTAATTTGTACAACAACACCATGATCTGTATAAATAATGACGCTATGGGTCATAATTGTCCAACAGAGGACTCATTGTTTATTCATGTCACCAAGCAATAAGAGCCTAAGAGGCTTGGGTTTTTAAGAGAGTTCGCTCCGCCCTCCCTCTGGGGAATCTACAATGGAAAATCCATTTGACAGTCAGTCACACACCATAACTCATTGGCACGTACCGTAAGGTATAAAAAAGGTGCGCTCACTTGGTCGCTCGAACCCTTGAGTGGGGAGACCTAGTTATGGGCAATCCTTCGCCAGCGAGAGTCTTTATCTACACTCCCGCAAACCCACACGTAGACCGGAGTTGTATGGCCTATAGCAACTATTTCCTTGTGCTTGTGGACCATCCTCATTTGGATGCAGTTGGACTTCTTGTCAAAAATGCGAACTTGTTGGGCCATTTAAACTGGGACAAGAATGTATCTTATGATGATGGGCCAAAAGTTTCTAAAACGCCAATGGGCCATTATATTTTGTGTTTAGGAACATTATCATTTGGATACGGTTGGACTTCTTGCCATGAGATGTGAACTTGTTGGGCCATTTAAACGGGGACGAGTTCACTCATATGACAGTTAGCCCAAAAGCTTCCAAAATGATGATGGGCCGATTTGTGTGAAAATTTTAATGAGTTGACATATTCCTTGTATCGCATGCATCTCATTCATCTCATGCATACATATGTCTTGTTAAACACCCGCTATGTCTATAAGAGATATCATAGAGTCCCGTTGGGTTAGGGAAGAGGGAAGACTCACTAAAAGACCGGTGACAGATATAAGTGGACCAGAAAACAAGATATCTCGCGTAGATCATCTGGATAATGGTTTCGCCAAAATTACCGAACAGTTGCAAGCCTTGACTACTGCCATGGCAAATATGGTTGTGCCCCGTGCTGGGGAAACTTTGAGAATGTAAGATGTGAGGAGCCTCCGAATAGGTTGGGGGATGACATCCCCGCTTTTGATGATGATATGGCTGAATATGACGCTGGGAGAATAGCCGGGTCTCAGGCCGAGATACAGAAACTCCGTGACCAGGTAGAGTCTGTTACCCATAAAATGAAGGGTAAGGATGAAGATTTACTAGACTATGAGGTGATGACCTTTGAGGAACAGTTGTTTGCTCAGTTCAAGATGCCGGATATGGCCAAGTTCAACGGGAATGGGGATCCAAGGGTCCACCTCCGACAATGTTTTTCAGTTATGAGTTCAGTGGGTTTATCCAAGCGTCAAGTGCAGAAAATGTTTGGGATGTCACTTGAGGGAGCGCCGGTAGTTTTGGTATCACAGCCTTGAGAAGAAGATTATGGATGATTGGAGGGAATTAGCAGATGCATTTCTGAAACAGTATGTTACAGACTTGGAGATTGATTTGTCACTCCGTGATTTGGAGAACACTAAGCAGAAGCCGGAAGAAAGCTTCAAGGAGTATGTAGACCGCTGGAGAAGCTAGCTTCTGAAGATGCATACTCGGCCCTCAGAGAAGGACCAAATCAAAATGATCATCAAGGGCACCAAGCTCTCTATCTATGGCAAGTTGAGGAGAATGACCTCCATGATTGCAGATTTTCGACAGTTGAGGGAAACTGTCATGGATATAGAGGAAGAAGAGGTTGAGAATAGAAAGTTCTATGGCCATAATAGAAGGACTTTTGGGGGGCATCTGAGACTAAGCCCGCTACTGCCGAGGTTGCTGCCATCAGGAACCGGCAATTCTCCAACCTTGGTAGACCTTTGTCGAAGGTGTTTGAAAGGTTACAGGGACAAGGACTCTTGAAACCCTTAGAAGGAAAACCACTTCCACACCCCCCACCGCCACACATAAATGTGAACCTTTATTGTCACTTCTACCAGCTACATGGCCATGACACCGATAACTGCACCCACCTCAGGCATGAAATTCAAGATCACGTAGATTCCCATAAAATACCCGACCTAGGAAAAGAACAACCCAACACACAGAAACCCTTTACCAAACTACCACTCCGTTCCACCACCCACCTATATGATCAACTCTGGATTGCCCGAAACTTTTGTCCTCCAAACCCTCAACCACCAAGCTTCTTACATGGATGACAGTGAAGAACCATAGGCCGAGGAAGAAGGCAGCGCTGCGGATGATGGAGCTGTTCCTCCTAGTCTATTTGATCAAGCATTTTTTTAAATAAAGACATTGATTTTGTTTACTTGTTCGAAATTTTTTCTCAACGATAATAAAGACGTTCATTTCGTTTACTTGTCTAAAGCCTCTTCCTGCAACATGAGTACATTTGAAAAAAGCAGTCAACCCTGATACTATGATACTCGGCGATATTTAGAACCCGAGAATTCTTGGAAGAAGCAAGTAGAAAAGATAAGATAGCCATTCAGAAAGTGGGAAATAGGGGCAGTGAGGCTGTCAGATTTGGAAGGGACGAGCTCACCAAGCCGATCAATGTTAACAGATTGAAACTGTACTTTCCCTGAGGAAGAGAAGAATGGTCACCAGAGGAATTAGAAGAAGACCTAACCCAACGGGATAGAAAATTCACTCATACATGCATACATACAAGTAACATATTTTGCATTCTTTTTTTTGTTTGTTTTGTTCTGTATTCACAGGTTTCAAAGAAGAAAAAGAGAAAGCGGCAAAGACAAGCCAACCAGAATCAGCAACATATGAGTAGTAGTTTCGGGGATTAGTCCCAGGGTTGAGGCCCATATCAGTTTCAGTCTTGGGGATGAGTCCCAGGGGTGAGGCCCATATCATTATCAGTTTGGGGCGAGGCCCACATCATTCTGGGGGCGAGGCCCACATCAGCATTAGTCTGAGGGCGAGGCCCACATCAGCATCAGTTTGGGGGCGAGGCCCATATTAGCATCAGTATCAATTTTGCCGGGTATGGTACTCTGGGGGCGAGGCCCACATCATTATCAGTATTATTCTTGCCGGGAATGGCACTCCGAGAACGGAGCACAGTTCGGGAATGAACAAGCCGAGAATGGTAATCCGAGAATGGAGCAAGGTTCGAGAATGGACAAGCCAAGAATGGAAATCCGAGAATAGAATAAGGTTCGAGAATGAACAAGCCGAGAATGAACAAGCCGAGAATGGAACAGGGTTCGAGAATGAACAAGCCAAGAATGGCAATCCAAGAATGGAACAAGGTTCGAGAATGAACAAGCCGAGAATGGCAATCTAAGAATGGAGCACAGTTCAAGAATGGACCACCTCCCAGTAACGGTTCGGGAATGGACCACCTCCCAGTAACGGTTCAGGAATGGACCACATCACAGCAACGGTTCGGGAATGGACCACCTCTCCTCAACTCAGCTCGAAGCAGCAGGCAAGTCAGGTGGCAGCTGGCGAGCCAGGTAAGTAAAAATACATTGCATAACTTTGATAGGATTGTCACTGTTACACATTACACAAGTCCCATCAAAGTGGGGGTGATTGTAGACACTGCATTTTTGCATGTAAGTCCCTATGATGAGTCTCATTTGAAGGAACTACCTTTTATGTCACGGAAATCGCGGGAAACGGACGTCGGAAGGGGAAATTCAGAATAAGTATGTCATCGGATTCATTTCACAAGTTCATTATTTTCGTTCGTGCTGCGTTCGTGACCACGTTCGAACGTCAAGCAGATTGTGAGCGTTCGTGTAGCGTTCGAATCAGCGTTCGAACGGTGTCAGTATTTTCTGGTTTTGTTGCTAGCCTCACACCCAAGCCTAATTAGCCCACCAAAGCCATAAAACACATCCAAATTAATAAAATACATATTTAACACATGACAAAATTAAATAAAATCTAAAAATCATATACCAAATTAAAATAATCTCATGCCTAAACAAAACAAATTAAATATATTACCTTCCTAATCTAGCCAAGACATGTCCCCCAATAAAATATTAGACTTTCCTTGTAAGACCCTAATTGATTCCTTCCTTTTCAAATAAGGAGAAACCTTAGCCCTTTGCCTATAAAAGAAACCCAATTCCAACATTTCCCCCTCCTAGCGGATTCATACAAAACCATAAAAATTCTGCAAGGCATTCACACCCTAGCTCATTCACACAAGAAATCCCCCTAAACACCATCCATTCACGCCCAATACACAAATACAACAAGAAGCAATTATCTTCACCTCTCTCTAGTATACACGCCTAACCCTAAGCAAAAAAATAGACCCCATTGCCGAGAATATCAAGCCAAAAACAGTCCCCACTGCCGCACAAACCACTAAAAATCACACTAAAAAAACAGCAGCCCAAACACCTTAAAACAGCCCCTAAATCACCTAAAATAGTAACTAAAAAAACTGCACTTTAAACCTTCAAAAACATCCAAAATAGCAGCCTAAGATACCTGAAACAGTGACCAAAAAACATCACCAAAAGAGCAGCGAGATACGGTAAAAACAGCAGTAAAACAAGGAGAACGACGACTCAAAACAGTGAGACAACGAACGAGAGCAGTGAACCAGTGAACCGGAGTAGTTGCGGAGCGTTAACCCTTCCGACGATCGTGTACCGTACGTCCGAGAGGTGATTTAAAAGGTTAGACCTGAGGGCACTTTTCCTATTTATTGTCATTCGTCTTTTAATTGTTTTATTCGCATGAGAGTCGTTTGTGGATGCATGTTGTGGCCTTTGAATGAAAGGGAAAATGTGTCGTCTCTTGTGGTATATAGGATGGAAACCCAGACGTAAATTTCGTAGCCAAATCCGAATGGACGGTAGTGCGGTCTGTACTTGGGATACAACTCCACGTATCACTTGAGCAAACGACACATATCTCCCTTTATTTTATCTTGATAGTTTATTATCCGCATCTTATATTTCGCCATTTTACTTTTGTATGTTGTTTGTTTGTATATTGATGATGTGATGCGCATGGGCTTAGTATATTGGTCTAAAGGTTTTCCATTTGAGGGAAGAAAAGTCCAAAAGGCTACCTTTACGCCCATACTTTGTCGCGCCGGATAAAGTATGTTTGGTTGGATGTGAGATATGTTCAACCGAGCATACGAAGTCCTATATCATTGTCTTTACTTTATATGCATTGTGATGTAACGCGCATGGGCTAACTAGGGTGGATTAAAGGTCCTCTATTCGAGGGAAAATGCCTGAAGGCTACCTTACCACGATGTTTTGCCGCGCTTTTTGTTATGTCATTGACTTTATGCATATCATTGTTCTATTTACGCATGTATTGCATTCTAATGCGCATGGGCTAACTAGGGTGGATTGAAGGTCCTCAATTCGAGGGAAAACGCCTAAAGGCTACCTTTACCACGATGTTTTGCCGCGCCGGACGAGGTATGCTTGATTGAATTAGAATGAGTTCAATCGGGCACACGGGGTCCTACATTATGCATTTGTGTATATGTTTGCGTCGTCCATCAGGTCATGTTCCATTCGAATGCGTTATCAAATGCTATACGAACGCGAACATTCTGTTTACCGTTCGAACGCATTTACGAACGCTACTCGAACGCGCATGTGTTTTGTTTCATCAGGTCTTGTCTCGTTCGAACGCGTTATCAAACGCTACACGAACGCGAACCTTCTGTTTACCATTTGAACATATTTACGAACGCTACTCAAACGCGAATGTGTTTTGTTTCATCAGTTCTTGTCCCATTCGAATGTGTCATCAAACGCTACACGAACGCGAACCTTCTGTTTACCGTTCGAACGCATTCACAAACGCTACTCGAACGCGAATGTGTTTTGTTTCATCAGGTCTTGTCCCATTCGAACGCGTTCTCAAACGCTATACGAACGCGAACCTTCTGTTTACCGTTCGAACGCGTTTTCAAATGCTACACAAATGCGCATACACTGAACTGAGTCATTTTCATCACATGTCATGCATAATTGTTTCTTAGGGGATTTCTCTTGTATCATGTAATCAATCATACTATTTGTATTCCTGCGTTTATCTATTTGATGTGTTCATGAGATGGTATTCAAGCATGATTAGGCCGTTAGTATGTTACTTGGTTCTTAAGCATGATTTAGCCTATTTAGTTGTTCATTTCAAACACGATTAGTCATTTATTTTGCGTTTGGAATTTGTATTATGTTTAGGTTGTTCTTTGTTTTCGGAATTATATGATCGAAGTATGTTCATGAGATTGCCGTGTGTTATTGCATGTTTGCCGTTATGATGTACTTATGCATGTGAGCTTAGAAATAGAATACCCTTAGGAATGCATGTTGCTAGACTCGATTAAATTATTGCATAAATCATTTTATTACAAGTGGAATAAGTAAGGGACCATTCCGAACCCAACCGTTTGAGGTCTTCCCTTGCGAGGGGTGAGTGCGACCTTAGATTATTTTCCCGGTTCACACCGGGTGGCGACTCCATTATTCTCCGGTTTATTCCCCTGCGGGCTACTCCGTACTCCCAACCGGGCCGCGAGCCCGGAACAGCATGCGTCGCCCAGTTTCTGTGTCCCACACTTAGAAAATTTCTTATGTGATGATGAATAAGTGATGTTGTGCTAAGAAAGTGATGATTGGGGGAAAACTCCCAACTTGTGCAATTTTGGGAAAAGATTAAGTAAAGTCAATAGAAAGGATATAAGTTAATATTGAGTGAGATATTGATTATGTTATGGATTTTATTGAGGTCTAATGGAATGCTTGTTGCAATAAAAGTGATATAGGAGTTATGGGAATGTATTTGGGAAGAATTGGTTTGAGGAAGCAAATGCAGAACCTGGAAAATCAGGTTCCCGTCGCGACGCAAAAAGGGTTTCGCATCGCGACGCGTAGAAGGAAATTTAGAGCCGTCTCTGGAAAGTTTGTGTCGCGACGTACAACACTTTTTGTCGCGACGCGCGACCAAAATTTTCCCAAGTTAGTTTTTAATCTATTCCAGTTCCACTCCAGCATGTTAGAAACCACCTAAAGAGTCTCGTATCAACCCGTACGTATATATTATATCATGATATGAGTACGTTACGCCTCAAAGTGATAGCCTTTACTTGAATATACAAACTTAGATTTATTCCGATATATATATATTCTTAGTCCATTCCTCTAATCGAAATTATCGGTGACAGACCATCACAGGAACCACAAGTTCTTCAGTGAAGTGAAGAAAGACTAGCGGAACTCTAGAATAGTGAGTGGACACTACCTTTTTAAAATTAACTTTCGTTTTGTTATTTCTATATCAGACTTATTTTCACGCTTTATGGCGTAGATCCTTTAATTATTACAGTCATTTCATAAAAATTTATGATTTGAGTTTTATATTGAGAAAGAAACATTTTCAGAAAATGTTTTATGTTTTCGAGGCATGGGAGAAAAATACACCTCAGTATGTAACTTTATTCAGATGTGGAATTGACGGATAGAGAACATATGCACATATAGAGGACTGGGGGGACGACGATACGTAACACCCCCAGATCCTAGTTCAGGACTAAGGAAGACAGATGCCCATAGATCCTAGTTTCAGAGCTTGGATGGTAGCATAGATCCGCACCCTTAGTTCTAGTTCTGTGGTTTGGGGGACGGCGATATGTAACGCCCCAAGACCATCAGTTTCAGGGACAATAGTGGCATGCTTTGGGGGACGGCGCCCCAAAGTCATGGTTTTGCATTCCTGACTCTAGTTAGGCATATTGGGGGACGATGATTCGTAACACCCCATACGTCAGATTTTTCAGAAACAGATACAAATTACAGAAATAGTTTTAAGTTACAGTTTTCAAAAAAGGTTTTTAGAAACAAAAATTTTCCGAAAACAACAGTTTTATAAGAAACATTCAGAAAAGAAGGTTTTGAAAAGTTTTCTAGAAAGAGGGGAAATCGTTTTCAGTTTATGAAAGAGATTTATAGGAAAGATAAGTTTTACAAAAAAGTTTTCAGAAAGATTTTCAGAGATGAATTCAGAGTTTTCAGACCAGAAAAGAGATTTTCAAATTAAGCAATTTCTGAACTTTGAATTTAAAACCCAACATCTTCGCAATAGTATTTCAGATTTCTTTTTATATCGTCCACTCACTTAGATCGTTCAAACGATCTAACCCCTCCCAGTGTTTTATTTTGCAGGACCCCAGAGGACGAACTTGAGAGGACGAATACTGATGGCAGTCACTAGGTGTTTGAGTCCACCAGATTGAATGTAGAGTTAGAGTTCAGCCAGAGTAAAGTAAGGTTATGAATCATGCATTATGTATAGTAGAATCCGTACATGTAAAAGATAAAGTTTATATGAATATAGTTGTAAACAGAATCATTATTGATTACACAAGCCATAATTATTAAGTTGCATTTCATGTTATTGTTTTCGAGCAATGGTCTCATGCGTGAGTTTATGTTCCGGATAGAGTATTAATGTTGTCCACAGTCAGAGGCTCTGGGGAATATGACAGCCTATTCCCTGCTGGTGGCGTCCCCAGATCGGGGACGTTACAAAGATGGTATCAGAGCATGGTCTAGGGAGTCAGTGACTGCAGTGGGCAGAGTGTTGGGGTCTGGTATACGCAGTATGTCCGAGATACTCGTATGTAAGGCACTACCTCTCCAGTATCCGATCCTCGAGTACGTCCTCAAGATCCATAGATAGGTTAGTAAGCTTTCTGTAGGCACTGCATTTTTACGCATAAGTCCCTATGATGAGTCTCATTTTGGAGACACTACCTTTTAAGTCACGGAGGTCACAGAAAACGGACATCGGAAGGGGAATTCGGAATAAACAAGGTTCACTATTTTCGTTGGTGCTACGTTCGTGTATATGTTCGAACGTCAAACAGATTGCGGGCGTTCGTGCTGCGTTCGATGATGCGTTCGAACGGTGTCGGTAATTCTGGTTTTGCTGCTAGCCTCACATTAAGCCCAATTCGCCCAAACTTTGGCCCACACGCCCAAGCCCACTTAAAACACATATTTAACACATGGTGAAATCAAAACAAATCTAAAAATCACATACCAAATTAAATAAAATACTTACACAAATTAAAGAAATTGCATGCCTAATTAAAATCAATCAACAAACTAAATGCCTAATCTAAACCAATCAAATATAATCATACCAAGTTAAAATCAATCAACCAATATATTATTCCCAAACATAAAATATTGTATGCCTAATCAACATAAACTAAATATTCAACCTCCCTAATCCAAGCCAATCAAATCCCTTGCTTTCCTTGTCCAACACCAAATCATATCCCCTTTTAAATACACAAATCCCTTTCCTGTCAAGCCTAACCCTTTGCCTATAAAAAGAACCCTTCACCAACCTTCTCAAAGCTAGCTCATTCACATAAGAAACACCCAAGCTCATAGACACAACTCTCCCTCACTCTCAATAACAAAAAGATCACAAACCAAAGACCCCCATCGCCTTGACCAAAACACATCCCGAACAGCCCCCGAACCACACCATAACACCACTGAAAATAACACCCAAAACAGTAGCCAAAACATCCCAAAAACAGTAACTAAAATACAGCAGCAAAACAGTAGCAGTGGCAGCGAATCGGAGTCAAAACAGCAGCAAAAGACGGAGGACGACGACCCAAAACAGTAAGACAACGAACGAGAGCAGTGAACCAGTGAACCGGAAGAGTTGCGGAGCTTTACCCCTTCCGATCTTCGTGAAACGCGAGTCCGAGAGACGACTTAAAAGGTTAGACCTGAGGGCACTTTTTCATTAGTTTATATTCGTTTCTTTTATTATTGAATTGTATTCACATGAGAGTCGTTTATGAATGCGTGTTGTGGGTATTGGATGAATGTAAGAGTGTTGTCTCTTATGGTATATAGGATGGAAACCCAGACGTAAATTCCGTAGCCGAATCCGAATGGACGGTAGTGCGGTCTGTACTTGGGACACAACTCCACGTACCACTTGAGTAAACGGCACATTCTCTTGTTTTGTGTTGCTTTGGTTTATTTAATTCTTGTCATTTAAATTCTGCATGTTGTTTATTCCCGTATGATACGATCTAGTGCATGGGCTTAGTAAGTGCGATGAAAGGTTCCCTAATTGGAGGGTTAAAATCCTTCACCACGATGCTCTGCCGCACCGATTGATGTGTGTTCGGTTGAATGCGAAATACGTTCAATCGGACATACTTAGTTTGATATGATTGTCTTTATTTTCGTATGTATGATTCAACCGAGTGCATGGGCTTAGTAAGTGCGATGAAAGGTTCCCTAATTGGAGGGTTAAAATCCTTCACCACGATGCTCTACCGCGCCGGTTGATGTGTGTTCGGTTGGATACAAGATACGTTCAATCGGGCACACTATGTTTAGTATTGTTGCTTTTCATTCTATGTATGCATGATTCAGTCGAGCGCATGGGCTTAGTACGTTGGTCTAAAGGTCCTCTCTTTGAGAGATCAAGAGCCCCAAAAGGCCACCTTTACGGCAGTACTTCGTCGCGCCCCTTTATTTTGTCGTTTATGTATTGTGTCCCATTTCATGCATCAGATCTGTTCCCGTTCGAACGCGTTTACGAACGCAACTCGAACACGCATGTATTTTGCCTTGTCATGTATCAGGTCTTATTTCTGTTCGAACGCGTTCACGATTGCCATACGAACGTGAGCATTCTGTTTCATTTCCGTTCGAACGCGTTATCAAACGCCATACGAACGCGAACCTTCTGTTTACCGTTCGAACGCGTTTACGAACGCTACACGAACGCACACACACCTTCTTAGTTTCATAATGTATCAGGTCTGGTTCCGTTCGAACGCGTTCTCGGACGCTACACAAACGCGAACCTTCTGTTTACCGTTCGAACGCGTTTACGAACGCTACACGAACGCGCACACACTGAACTGAGTCTGTCTTATCATATTCATGCATAATTGCCTCTTGGTTGATCTTTCTTGTGTTATATAGCCAACTGTATCATTTGTATTCCTGCATTTATCCATTCTATGTGTTCTTGGGATTGTATCCAAGCATGATTAGGCTGTTAGCAGGTTATTTGGTTAATAGGTTCATGAGATAGTACTCAAGCATGATCAGGTTGTTCTTAGTTTTCCATATCATAGGATTGAAATATGTTCATGAGATAGTACTCAAGCATGATTAGGTTGTTCTTAGTTTTCCATATCATAGGATTGAAATATGTTCATGAGATTGCCATGTGATGTTGCATGTTGTGATGAACTTGTTGATGTATGTACATGAATCTAGAAGCATGATATTTTTGGAAATAAATGTTACTTAAGCTTAATTAAATTATTACATAAATCCTTTCATTACAAGTGACATGAGTAAGGGACCATTCCGAACCCAACGGTTTGAGGTCTTCCTTGCGAGGGGTGAGTACAGCCTTAAATCTTTGTCCCGGTTCACACCGGGTGGCGACTCCTTGTTATTTCGTACTTCCCAACTAGTGCCGCGAGCCTAGGAACGGCGTCGCCCAGGTAGCTGTGTGTTCCCACAGTCTGGCGACTCCACTGGGGATAGAGAATCGGCCCCGAAATATTGTTTTGTAATGTTTGGATTTATGTTCTAATTGACTGTGTCTATAGTGGATGAAATGAGGGTTTAATCAAAGGCATTTTGAGGCTAGGTAATGGTTTGGTGTCTTCTTTCACTCACTACCTTTCTAGAAGGAAAAGCTGTGAAGGCACCTAGATAGCCATCTACTCGTAGCCTATTGTGATGGACTAATTTGGAGGACTCGTTGTTTATTCCTGACAACAAGCGATAAGAGCCTAAGAGGCTTGGGTATTTAAGTGAGCCTCGCTCCACCTTCCTCTGGGGGAATCTACAACGAGAAATCCATTTGACAGTTCGTCACACACCATAGCTCATCGGCACGTACCTTAGTGTATAAAAAGGGGTGCGCTCACTTGGTTGCTCGAACCCTTGAGTGAGGGGAGACCTAGTTGTGGGCCATCCTTCGCCGGTGAGAGCCTTTGTCTATACTCTTGCTAACCCACCCATAGACCGGTTTGTATGATTAAAGTAACAATTATTTCCTTGAGTATGTGCTTGTGGACCATCCTCATTTGGATGCAGTTGGACTATTGTCATAAATACGGGCTTGTTGGGCCATTTAAACTGGGGCAAGCTCGTACCATATGACTATTAGGCCCAAAGCTTCTGAAATGTTGATGGGCCATATGTAAAAATTGTTATGTTATGTTTGCATTATCTTCATTATATGTTTGTGTTCAGGAACATTATCATTTGGATACGGTTGGACTTCTTGCCATGAGATGTGAACTTGTTGGGCCATTTAAACTGGGACGAGTTCACTCCTATGACGGTTAGCCCAAAAGCTTTGAAATGATGATGGGCCGATTTGTGTGAGAATTTTAATGAGTTGATATATTCCTTGTATCATATGCATCTCATGCACCCCATGCATACATACATCATGTTAACCCTTGTGTTCTGAAAGCCATCATAGATACATGTTGGTTAGGGAAGAGGACAGACTTGTCAAAAGACCAAGCAGCCACCAAGAGTACTGGCAGAAGACTTAGCCCAACGGGATAGGAAACCCAATCATGCATGCATGCATACACGTAACGTATTTTCATCCTTTTTGTGTTTGTTCTGTTTTGTAATAACAGGTTTCAAAAGAGAAAAAAAAAGCGTCAAAAGACAACCAATCAGGAACATCGACAGTACTGTATCAGTCTGGGGGCGAGGCCCGTATCAGTATCAGCCTTAGGGCGAGGCTCATATCAGTAGTATCAGTCTGGGGGCGAGGCCCATATCAGCAGTATCAGTCTTGGGACGAGGCCCGTATCAGTATCAGTCTTGGGGCGAGGCCCATATCAGCAGTATCAGTCTTGGGGCGAGGCCCATATCAGTATCAGTCTTGGGGCGAGGCCCATATCAGTATCAGTCTGGGGGCGAGGCCCATATCAGCTATATCAGTCTGGGGGCGAGGCCCATATCAATATCAGTTTAGGGCGAAGCCCACATCATTCTGCGGCCGAGGCCCACATCAGCAGAATTTTGGAATGGATCCAAGGAATGAATCCCAGGGCCGAGGCCCACATCAGCAGAATTTTAGAATGAATCCAGGGAATGAATCCCAGGGCCGAGACCCACATCAACAGAATTTTGGAATGAATCCCAGGGTCGAGGACCACATCAGCAGAATTTTGGAATGAATCCAGGGAATGAATCCCAGGGCCGAGGCCCGCATCAGCAGAATTTTGGAATGAATCCGAGGGTCGAGACCCACATCAGCATCAATCTGGGGGCGAGGCCCATGTCAGTAGCAGTTGGGGCCGAGGCCCACTTCAGCAATCAGTTTTGGGGATGAGTCCCGAGGGTCGAGGCCCACATCAGCATCAATCTGGGGGCGAGGCCCATGTCAGTAGCAGTTGGGGCCGAGGCCCACTTCAACATCAGTTTTGGGGATGAGTCCCAGGGTCGAGGCCCACATCAAACACAGTTTGGGAATGAGTCACAGGGTCGAGGCCCACATTACATCAGATCAGTTCTGCTGAGAATGGCACTCCGAGAATGGAGATATAGTCCGGGAATGAACAGGCCGAGAATGGCACTCCGAGAATGGAGATATAGTCCGGGAATGGACAGCTCGAGAATGAGCACGCCGAGAATGGCACTCCGAGAATGGAGATATAGTCCGGAATGGACAGCTCGAGAATGAGCACGCCAAGAATGACACTCCGAGAATGGAGATATAGTCCGGGAATGGACAGCTCGAGAATGAGCACGCCGAGAATGGCACTCCGAGAATGGAGATATAGTCCGGGAATGGACAGCTCGAGAATGAGCACGCCGAGAATGGCAATCCGAGAATGGAGATATAGTCCGGGAATGAACAGGCCGAGAATGGCACTCCAAGAATAGAAGCAACAGTCCGGGAATGGACATCTCACAGTAATAGTTCAGGAATGGACATCTCACAGTAACGGTTCGGGAATGAACCACCTTACAGTAACAGTTCAAGAACAAAGCCACACGGTCAGCTTAGATCAAAGAACAAATCTCAAGGGGAAGAAAGCCTCATATCAGTATAGTTTGAGAACAAAGCTCAAGGGGAAGAAAGCCTCATGTCAGCATAGTTTGAGAACAAAGCTCAAGGGGAAGAAAGCCTCATGTCAGTATAGTTTGAGAACAAAGCTCAAGGGGAAGAAAGCCTCATGTCAGTATAGTTTGAGAACAAAGCTCAAGGGGAAGAAAGCCTCATATCAGTATAGTTTGAGAACAAAGCTCAAGGGGAAGAAAGCCTCATGTCAGTTCAGTTCAGGAACAAAGCTCGGAGGAATAAAGCCTCATCTCACAGTTCGGGAATAAACCTCGGGAGGAATAAAACCTCATCTCAACACAATTCGGGAACAAAGCTCGGAGGAATAAAGCCTCATCTCAACAGTTCGGGAATAAAGCTCGGAGGAATAAAGCCTCATCTCAACACAGTTCGAGAATGAACAAGCCGGGAACGGCAATCCAAGAACGGAGCAGAGTTCAAAAATGAACAAGTCGGGAATGGCACTCCAAGAATGGAAGCACGGTTCGGGAATGGACCAGCTTACAGTAACAGTTCGGGAATGGACCAGCTTACGGTAACGGAACATGAATTGACCACATCACAACACGGTTCGGGAATGAACCAGGGGTCGCAGCACCTCACCATCCAACTCAACCCGAGGCGGCAGCCGAGCCAGGTAAGTGAAAATGCATTGCATACCTTTGTGTTTGTTTCTGTTTTGTGCTCGCAGGTTCAAAGAAAGGAGAAAGCGGCAGGAATGAGCCAAGCAACGCCAAAGCAATTTCAGTTTTCGGGATGAGTCCCAAGGGGCGAGGCCCATATCAGCTTAGGGGCGAGGCCCATATCATGTCATCTCCATGTATGGAGACACATCATCAGTTCGAGGGCGAGGTCCCTAGAGTCAGCGGTGTTGGGTCGAGGTGCCCAGGGTCGAGGTGCCCCCGTTGTCCATTGTAGTTCCGGGTCGAGGTGCCCAGGGTCGAGGTGCCCACTACATCATCAGTTCTAGGGCGAGGTCCCTATGGTCAGCGGTGTTGGGTCGAGGTGCCCAGGGTCGAGGTGCCCCCGTTGTCCATTGTAGTTCCGGGTCGAGGTGCCCAGGGTCGAGGTGCCCACTACATCATCAGTTCTAGGGCGAGGTCCCTATAGTCAGCGGTGTTGGGTCGAGGTGCCCAGGGTCGAGGTGCCCCCGTTGTCCATTGTAGTTCCGGGTCGAGGTGCCCAGGGTCGAGGTGCCCACTACATCATCAGTTCTAGGGCGAGGTCCATATAGTCAGCGGTGTTGGGTCGAGGTGCCCCCGTTGTCAGTTACAATTATTGGGACGCGTCCCAGGATCGAGGTCCGCTGCAGTACTCAACTCAACACATGGTAAGTCAAGTGGCAGCTGGCGAGCCAGGTAAGTGAAAATGCATTGCATAACTTTGATAGGATTGTCACTGTTGCACATTACACAAGTCCCATCAAAGTGGGGGCGACTGTAGGCACTGCGTTTTTACGCATAAGTCCCTATGATGAGTCTCATTTTGGAGACACTACCTTTTAAGTCACGGAGGTCACGGAAAACGGACATCGGAAGGGGAATTCAGAATAAACAAGGTTCACTGTTGTCGTTGGTGCTACGTTCGTGTATACGTTCGAACGTCAAACAGATTGCGGGCGTTCGTGTTGCGTTCGATGATGCGTTCGAACGGTGTCGGTAATTCTGGTTTTGCTGCTAGCCTCACATTAAGCCCAATTCACCCAAACCTTGGGCCACACGCCCAAGCCCACTTAAAACACATATTTAACACATGGTGAAATCAAAACAAATCTAAAAATCATACCAAATTAAATAAAATACTTACACAAATTAAAGAAATATTTAACCTCCCTAATCCAAGCCAATCAAATCCCTTGCTTTCCTTGTCCAATACCAAATCATATCCCTTTTTAAATACACAAATCCCTTTCCTTGTCAAGCCTAACCCTTTGCCTATAAAAAGAACCCTTCACCAACCTTCTCAAAGCTAGCTCATTCACATAAGAAACACCCAAGCTCATAGACACAACTCTCCCTCACTCTCAATAACAAAAAGATCACAAACCAAAGAACCCTCATCGCCTTGACCAAAACACATCCCGAACAGCCCCCGAACCACACCATAACACCACTGAAAATAACACCCAAAATAGTAGCCAAAACATCCCAAAAACAGTAACTAAAATACAGCAGTAAAACAGTAGCAGCGGCAGCGAATCGGAGTCAAAACAGCAGCAAAGACGGAGGACGACGACCCAAAACAGTAAGACAACGAACGAGAGCAGTGAACCAGTGAACCGGAAGAGTTGCGGAGCTTTACCCCTTCCGATCTTCGTGAAACGCGAGTCCGAGAGACGACTTAAAAGGTTAGACCTGAGGGCACTTTTTCATTAGTTTATATTCGTTTCTTTTATTATTGAATTGTATTCACATGAGAGTCGTTTATGAATGCGTGTTGTGGGTATTGGATGAATGGAAGAGTGTTGTCTCTTGTGGTATATAGGATGGAAACCCAGACGTAAATTCCGTAGCCGAATCCGAATGGACGGTAGTGCGGTCTGTACTTGGGACACAACTCCACGTACCACTTGAGTAAACGGCACCTTCTCTTGTTTTGTGTTGCTTTGGTTTATTTAATTCTTGTCATTTAAATTCTGCATGTTGTTTATTCCCGTATGATACGATCGAGTGCATGGGCTTAGTAAGTGCGATGAAAGGTTCCCTAATTGGAGGGTTAAAATCCTTCACCACGATGCTCTGCCGCACCGATTGATGTGTGTTCGGTTGAATGCGAAATACGTTCAATCGGACATACTTAGTTTAATATGATTGTCTTTATTTTCGTATGTATGATTCAACCGAGTGCATGGGCTTAGTAAGTGCGATGAAAGGTTCCCTAATTGGAGGGTTAAAATCCTTCACCACGATGCTCTGCCGCGCCGGTTGATGTGTGTTCGGTTGGATACAAGATACGTTCAATCGGGCACACTATGTTTAGTATTGTTGCTTTTCATTCTATGTATGCATGATTCAGTCGAGCGCATGGGCTTAGTACGTTGGTCTAAAGGTCCTCTCTTTGAGAGATCAAGAGCCCCAAAAGGCCACCTTTACGGCAGTACTTCGCCGCGCCCCTTTATTTTGTCGTTTATGTATTGCGTCCCATTTCATGCATCAGATCTGTTCCCGTTCGAACGCGTTTACGAACGCAACTCGAACGCGCATGTATTTTGCCTTGTCATGCATCAGGTCTTATTTCTGTTCGAACGCGTTCACGATTGCCATACGAACGTGAGCATTCTGTTTCATTTCCGTTCGAACGCGTTATCAAACGCCATACGAACGCGAACCTTCTGTTTACCATTCGAACGCGTTTACGAACGCTACACGAATGCACACGCACCTTCTTAGTTTCATAATGTATCAGGTCTGGTTCCGTTCGAATGCGTTCTCGGACGCTACACGAACGCGAACCTTCTGTTTACCATTCGAACGCGTTTACGAACGCTACACGAATGCGCACACACTGAACTGAGTCTGTCTTATCATATTCATGCATAATTACCTTTTGGTTGATCTTATTGTGTTGTATAGCCAACTGTATCATTTGTATTCCTGCATTTATCCATTCTATGTGTTCTTGGGATTGTATCCAAGCATGATTAGGCTGTTAGCAGGTTATTTGGTTAATAGGTTCATGAGATAGTACTCAAGCATGATTAGGTTGTTCTTAGTTTTCCATATCATAGGATTGAAATATGTTCATGAGATAGTACTCAAGCATGATTAGGTTGTTCTTAGTTTTCCATATCATAGGATTGAAATATGTTCATGAGATTGCCATGTGATGTGCATGTTGTGATGAACTTGTTGATGTATGTACATGAATCTAGAAGCATGATATTTTTGGAAATAAATGTTACTTAAGCTTAATTAAATTATTACATAAATCCTTTCATTACAAGTGACATGAGTAAGGGACCATTCCGAACCCAACGGTTTGAGGTCTTCCCTTGCGAGGGGTGAGTACGGCCTTAAATCTTTGTCCCGGTTCACACCGGGTGGCGACTCCATGTTATTTCGTACTTCCCAACTAGTGCCGCGAGCCTAGGAACGGCGTCGCCCTGGTAGCTGTGTGTGTCCCACACTTTCCCAGACTATTCAAATAGTATTCCTTATGAGAATAACTATACTCTAGACCCAAGTTGAGAATTTCCATGTAGCAATCATGGCCTATCACCAGAAATTCAGAACGAGCTATGAAACTAGATAGTAAAGATCTAAGAAAAGTTACCTAAGGGAGTGGGAAAAGAGATATAAGAAAGTAAGGAAGAATGCATAGATGTTTAGACAGCCATAGATAAAGAAAGGTACAGAGACACAAAGAGATAGTAAAGTTCCAGGAATACCCACTCAGGAAAGTAGAAAGAGGAAGAAAAAATTAGAAAGAGAGGTAAAAGATAGAATGTAGATACTTAAGCAATCAGAAGCAAATAAAGATAGAGGTACGTAGTAGATAGGTAAGAAAATGCCAAAACCTATGGAAATAAGAAAAGGGGACAAGCCTGAATAAGAGAAAAAAAAATGCATAGTAGATCTAAGTAAGTTTTCTTTCCTATTCGTAAGATTTATTCTCTCCTTAGAAAACTATTTCAAACGAATCCAATAGTTTTTAGATACCTTGTGGAGATAGTCAGTTTTCCCCCGAATCGCGAAGAATAGACAGAGAGACAAAGAAGCAAGAAGTCAGAAGTAGCTGTGAATTTTTCAATGGACACAAGGTGTCACCAAGGACGTAGGGTTCTAGACACCCAAACTTAGACTCATAGGAGTTAGAGTGGATGAATGTCAATATTTGTTGAGACGTAAAATGATCGTCCCAGCCAGTGCCAGCATAGAAAAAGATAGCCACATGAAAGCTAATTTTACATAGCATCAATATTCTAAGACAAAAGTAGTAAATTGAGAAGACAGATTACCCAGAAAGGACCAAGGAAGCCTCTCAAGCTAGAAAAGAGGGAACTCAGTATAGTCTACAGAATAGACCAACCGTAGTAGAACTCATAGATCAGACAAATACCAGTAGAAACCCACGTGAATTTAGAAAAGACAGACCCATGTGATTGAAGGTACTCAGAAGTTAACAAGATTACTAGCACGAACAAATAAACATTAAATGGCATAGCCGTAGCCGATAGTGAGAGCATAGAGTAAAGACCTAGAAAATAACCCATAAGAATGAACCATTACCAGTCACAGTAGTACAGCATAAAGCCAATAGATAGAATAGGGAAACACAAAATAGTAAGAAAGACCAGTATCTACAGTAGCAGAGATAATGAAATTTAAATACGCAGATGGGAACCTCGACATAATTAAAGAAGGTTGTGAAAACCTTAAGACTTAGAATAGTCGGTGCAACCCCAGTAGAATGAGCGATGACTCTTTTGTTCAGCAACCCCAACACCAGTAAGTGTGTAGACACCCAACTAGACCATCGTTGGACTTAAACCATTTAACAGAAATTTATAATTTCAGATGTCCAAAGAAATCATGCTTTCATCCCTAATTTAGAGCCCAATGAGAAGATAAATAAATAAAGAAGAGTATTAGACATGATAAAAATATCATGTGACAGTCAAACCCAGAAGCTTAACAGGACCTAGATGAGAATCAGAAGATTATAATATCTTGAACGAGATGGAATAGTTGTAGTTACAATAGGTTTAGCCAAATACAGAAGGGATAACTTGATATATAGTAGGGCATAAAGTTTTCAAGGAAGTAAAGGCTTAAAAGAGTGAGAGAATAGAGTAGACACCACATAGCAACATATGAGTAAAGTATCCAACTTATATAAAGTTCCCACCATACCGAAAAAGAAAGGAGTAGTAAGAATGCATTAACCATGCTAAGATGCAGTATTAATATCATAATTAGTTGTAAATATGGAATTTCCAAGGGAAATGTGACCTTAGAGGGTCAAGAAATCGAGATAAGGAGGAAAGCCAAAATAATAGAGCGAAACTTAGTAAGGAAGTATAACAGAGGAAATATGGTAGGATTTTGGGAGAGTATGAACCTTATGAAAGTTCTTAGTAAGAGGTAGTATAACCAATAACCCTAGAGAAATTGTGGGTAAAGTTGAAAGAAGTTGTTCAGATGGTTGCTAACAAAAGAACTTAAGTTGGAAGTTGACACCAGATATGCAGATAAGAGAGTCCTAAGTTCATGGATAAGCGGCACGTATAACTACAGTGTGGTTAGCTAGCGAAAACACCGTAATTGGAAAAGGCTTTAGGACCCAAAACCCCACCCTCCCAACCCTAGCCACACCACAGTAATGAAGATGGACCTCGATGATTGTCCCAAGATACTCCCAGAAACAAGTAAATGCGTAATAAAAGAGACCAAAACATAAAAACTTCAGGTTCAAGACAAGAGCAGAATAAAAGAAGAAAGTAGCTAGAAATAAAAGATCTAGGAAAGAAGCTATCTAGATGAAGCGATGAAGAGATAAAGTATTAGTCTAACAGTGATGGGAATGCGAAAAAATAGCGTTAAACATGACTAGAGACATGTAAGAGAGGATATCCTTCGGATAAAGAAGCATAGACCATAGATGTTCCAGTTATATGAGAAGAATACTTAGTAAGTGAAGACAGAAGTGCGTAACAACAAGGTTTCTGGGTATTGAAATAAAACCAATGATCCCTTACGGGTTAGCTCATGTAAACCATATAAAGTACTCAGCCCTAGTCTAAGTTGACCAAACCACTACGGGTTTGGGACGGCCTTAGCCATGGGCATGGGTGGTTTGGAAGAATTGTAGCATAGTATTGGAACCGAGGAGATAAGTTCACTTCAAAGTTGTTTTTGGTACATGTGTATTATAGTATAAAAATGAAAAGATAAGTTACTATAATGCTACATGTAGTACAGCAGGTGAAAATTCAAGCTATAAGTTACATAAACAGTCATTGGATAAGAATGGAATTTACAAATTTTTGAGTATCTGAGTTATGATAATAGAGGATACGAGACAGAATATGAACTATAACTAGAACCAAATCGCCAGAAGTAACATCGAGAAATGGAATACAGTTTAAGCAAAAGTATGTATACGATTAAATAGTTAAGTTATGAAGACGAACACTAGTTTTTGATACGTAAGCAGTGTTACGGGAAGACACAAGAGATTTTTTTTTTACACTTACACCAGAATGGAATCAGTACACGCGAGAGACTTAACCATGGATAACGCAAATAGTTGAGAGAAGTTCGAAAGTACATGTTGGAAAGAACCAGATGGAGATAAATAAAGTAAGCCATAATGAGGAGTCGAGGAATAAGATTTTCGTAGGACGTAACAATGGTCGTAGCTTAATGTAGTATTAAGTACTCAGTAGAACTATTACAAAGCAAGGGCAAGTAATTGCTATTTAATTAGGAAATTCAAGAGATACCACGTATGAAACAGATATTAGAAGAATAAGAAGAGTAATGCATAAAGTAAAGTATAAGGCCATGCAAGTAAGTGACCTAAGGAATAACATGTTAGTTATGTGGGTTGCGGTGAGATGTTTTGTATTGAGAATCTCGGATCTAGATAGACTATAGGATTTCAGATTTAAAGAGGATTCGAGGATGAATCCTAATTAAGGGGAGATGAATTTGTAACATTCGGTAAACCTGATGACTTGTACGGTACCAGAGCCTTATGACTATTACAATTCGGAGGCATAATACTTAATATAAATCATGTTCAAGTAAATACGTGCTCATAAAATGACATTTGGGACATTCAGAAGATCCCATGAAATTTTGACGCGAAACTTAGTTTATGTTCTACCACGAATAGCTTTTAGTAATCGGGCCGAAAATTTTTCATACAATCTTTGATTTTTATGAATTTTATATCGTTAGAAAGCGAGACCGAGAGCTACAACTTTCACGTTGGACATTTTTCCAAATTCGGATCCTAAATGGGTCAAAAATCATGATTTTCGTAACAACAACAGTAAATTTCGGGAAAAGACTAGAATGTGATGATGTGGCCAAATCTTAGCCATTCACTTCTTTACAAACTCGGCCCCTTTTTGCCTATAAATTAGGCACTATTCATTCATCTCCTTCAAAACAAAGAGGGAGATAAAAACGTGAGCTTTGGTCTCTTCTTTCTAATATCAAACCATGATGAGTGGTGATGGTTTCAAGCTTCAAGAAACATAGGGTAATATTCCAACTCTCACTTTGTCATTTATTTTTCAATTTGAACAAGAGACTCAAACCCCCAAATTCGGACCCATCATACCCTAGAGTTTGAGATTGCTTAATTAACTTTATTTAAGTTATTTATCCCAATGAACCATGAGTCTCGGGAGACTTGTATAAACATGTAGGTGTTTATTTGATAAACACTGAACGACTCATCAGAGATTTCCTAATAGATGGTACACCAACGTCAATAGGAATTTTCTCGAGTCGAGTAGCATAGTGGTCTCGAGTCAGAGATTTCCTAATATATATTATATCATGATATAAGTACGTTACGCCTCAAAGTGATAGCATTTACTTGAATAGGTAAACTTAGATTGATTCTGATATATATATTCTTAGTCCATTCCTCTAATCGAAATTATCGATGACAGATCATCGCAGAAACCATAAGTTCTTCAGCGAAGTGAAGAAAGACTAGCGGAACTCCAGAATAGTGGGTGGACACTACCTTTTTAAAATTAACTTTCGTTTTGTTATTTCTATATCATACTTACTTTCACGCTTTAGGGCGTAGATTCTTTAATTATTACAGTCATTTCATAAAAAATTATGATTTGAGTTTTATATTGAGAAAGAAACGTTTTCAGAAAATGTTTTACGTTTTCGAGGCATGAGGGAAAAACCCACCTCAGTATGTAACTTTATTCAGATATGGAATTGACGGATAGAGAACATGTACATATGTAGAGGACTGGGGGGACGGCGATACGTAACGCCCCAAATCCTAGTTCAGGACTATGGATGACAGATGCCCCTAGATCCTAGTTTCAGAGACTGGACATCGATAATACAGAATATGCTAGTATTACACTTGTGCTCGTTATGGAAGCTTAACGACATAGTTCTCATATATTTGGGTATTGGATACTCATGCAAGTGTGATAAGAGGTTTTGTTTGTCGATGGTACCGGAACAGCTTCGCCTGGATAGACCCCTTGGAGTCCATTGGTAGTATGACTATGTGTCTATGGGAATCCGAATCAGGGTAGGTGTATGTGGTTTTAACATAAGACTTGCATCGCTAATACTTCCGACAATCAATACGCTTTGGTTTTGGTCGTCCGGAGCTTTAACAGGTTCTGTGTACGCCTCTTCTAGGTTTACTGAGAATCGTAGTGTATTGGGTGTGATGTCAAGTTGGGAGTATCACTTCAGTCATATGGAGATGATGATCACGAAGGGATACAGAACTAGTACTCTTAAATGCTGCAGCTATCGGGATAGTATGACTAGGTCATGATTATCCGATTACAGAGACTATTTGCTAGTGATCCGATATATGCTTCGTACGGGGCAGACACAATTCCAGCCATAGGCCTAGTATGTGACATCCGATACTGGATCGTATTACGTAAATACATTGTATTCTACGCCTGATACAGAGTATATATTCCATGTTGAATATTTCTGGAGAATTGGGTAGACATGGTGCTTTGCTAGAAGCCAATCATGTCTTGTAAATCGGTAAGAACGTGGTATGAGGTACGCACGTGTTCGGATAGTCCGATGACCGTATTTACTGCCAACATATCCAGGGATCTCTTGGGTCGCTTCCCGAAGATTCACCGATGACATTTGACTCGAACAGAATTAATCTGGGATTAATTATGAGAGAAAATTAATCTGGGATTAATTACGACAAGAATTAATCTGGGATTAATTATCAGAGAGAGAATTAATCTGGGATTAATTCGTCTAGAAGAGAGAGTGCGATTAATTTGGAATTAATCGGTAAAGTAAATTTAATAGCTAAATTGGATTTTACTATTTAATTTATTTAATTGGGCTAAAATAATATATCGAATATATTAATTGAAATTAGATTTCAATACGAAATTAAAATTGGATTTTAATTCAAGCGAACGAATTAATTTGGAATTAATTCGTAAGCTACTTTCGTAATAATTTTGCGAGGTATTATTATTTAATTAAATTGGATTTAATTATTTAGCGACGGAAAATTCGTTTAATCGGATTAAACGAACCCGGGCCCAAAGTGTGTTGTGTAAGCCAACTTAAATTTGGATTTTGAAAGTGATGAGACCCACTTTACTTACATCACTTGACACTATTCATGATGAGTGTAGTTGGCTAATTAATGGTGGACTTTAAAACACACAATACACACACTTTTTGAAAGTTACTATTCTCACTTCTCTCTTTCCTCTCCATCTCACCATGGCCGATTGTATCTCTTCTCCAAGGAAAAATTTTGTTGCAAAAATTTGTTAAAGCTAGCACTTTGGGAGTCAAAAGAATGTGATAGGGAAACTCACCCTTAAGTTTGAAACTCAACATTAAGCTTGGAGCTTCCTACATCTGTTGGAAATTTCGAATTCCATAACCGATCAATGTAATTTTTTTCCGCAAACTTTCTTGATAAATTCACACACAAATCATGATTTAGAGATCATTGGCATGTCTAGGACACTAACAGTATTGTATACTAGATCATGCATAATTCTACATACAAGTTAATAAAACAACAATCATTATACATGCACAAATACAAAACAAAAAAAATTTGGACAAACCTGAAAATTCTGAGTAAAGTGTAGAAGATAAGAAAAATTGAAGTGTAGAAAAGAAAAATTCAAACCAAGGCGAGTTACATTTTTTCCTTAAAAATTTATTAGTCCCACCTTAATACCCTATGGATATGTGACTAACGTTTTTCCAGGATTATTGGTGGCTTCTTGATTAAATGACACTCTTATAATCAAGAACAATGAACTTAAAAAATGGTGGAACTCTCTTGAATTTTTTTAAAAAGAAATGCAGTATAATTTTTAATTAGAAAAATAATCATTTTTTCGATGTTTTTGCACTCCCAACATTTATAAGAAGTGATGAAACCACTTCACCTGGCTTTCGAAGTGTTGCACCCTTTCATTCATGAATTGCATCCTTGGATAAATGAATCTAATCTTAATTTGATTTAGGTTCATTATTTTAATAAGGGTTATATTTTTTTTCAAAAATTTATTAAGGGTTATATTTTTTTCAACCAACAGTCATATATTTTGAAATTTTTAATAATTTTAATTTCTTATCTCCCATATGATTCTAATCAAGTGACTGATATTTGAAAACGGTTATTTTTACAGACAAGTCATTTTTGGGGAACATAAATTATAAAAAAAAAACATAAGTTTTATGAAGTTTGATAAATCAATGATATCAAATAGAGTATGCCATGGCGTCACCAGATCTATATACATGATCTTACATAATGGAAAAATGATTTGTTTGATTTGATTTGATTTAATTTAATCGCCTTTTGGGGCAAAGGAAAATATAGAATATGAAGGTGAGTAATGAATATAACCCAAAAGTTAGGGCAGCCGTTGGATGGAGGAAAATAATGATGATGAGGATGTCAGATTAATTGGTCCCCAACTTGATTTTATTTTGCCAATGGTAGAGGAACATGGGGTGCTTCTTATTTTCAGAAAATCATCAAACAGTTTAATCTCTTAATTTCTCTCTCAAGATTCATGGAGATGTCCACACACAAATACATACATACCCAATTCAGTAAAAAATATATATTTATTACATATATCGTACATCATTTTCCTACTAAAATTGCACTGAAATTAATGAATTGAATCTTTCATCACGCAAAACCTTAAAGTACCTCTCGTACTTGCATTTCTCAATTTCTCTTTATTCATTTATTTTCTTTGCTCTTCCTTTGGTGATTAATCCTTTGATACTTCATACAATTATGGTACAAGTGACATGGTCAAGGATGGATGCAGGATTTAATTTTAGGATGGTTAAAAATTTATATTTTATTTTCATAATATTGATATATTATATTATTATTTTTAAAAGCAAAGTATACGAAATTATGAGATCGATAGTGGACTTAGGCATGAAAAATTATGAACCTACCACCAATTAATAAATATATAATATGTGGAGTTGTATTAAATATAAATATATTTTATTTAATTTTTACTATTTTAACATGTGACAATATATTATTAAGTTGATGCATGAGTGATAAACTACCACCTATTAGAATTTTTCCTCTTTATCGAGTAATTTTTTGATACCGTGATATAGATAATATTATACCATTAACTAATAATTATATAATATATGAAATTGTGTTAAATAAATTTTTTTATTATTTTAACACAAATGACAAATTATTAATAAGTAATTATATGTGTAACTTTTTACCACCGGATTTTTCATCTTTGTCCTATCTTCTCTCTACATATTAGCTACACATCAAATATACCACAATTTCCATCCATTCTCATTACTTCACCAAAACTCCAAAATCCCAGCAGGCCTCTCTTTGAAAAGCATGTCAATAAATCACTTCTCCACAGACTTACAAGAAACCCCATGGTGGCAACAAAACGAACTTGAAACAGCACCACAAATCAGCAACGGCAGACAACAATTTTCTTCTTGGCCTATTTCCCCTCATCAATTCTATCACCACCAACAATTTTCTCACAACCCAACACTCAGCTTTAACGAAGAACAACAAATGACGAACAAAAACACAAACACAAACCAAGAGCAGGAACCCGAGTTTGCAAAAGAACCCATGTTCCAAAAACACTTGACTCCAAGCGACGTGGGGAAACTCAACCGCCTTGTAATTCCCAAACAACACGCGGAGAAATATTTCCCACTCGGCGGAGGCGGTGACTCAGGGTCGTTGCTGAGTTTCGAGGACGAGTCAGGTAAGTGCTGGAGGTTCCGCTACTCGTATTGGAACAGTAGCCAGAGCTATGTTCTGACTAAAGGATGGAGCAGGTACGTGAAGGAGAAGAGACTAGACGCTGGTGACTTGATTCTTTTCGAACGACACCGTTCCGATAGTGAGAGATTGTTTATTGGGTGGCGGCGACAAGGCGCTACTGCTGGCGGTGCTGCCGCCGATGGTGGTGGTGGATGGCCTAGTGGTTTGTATCCAAATCATCTTTATTCTGGCGTTACAGTGCCATTGTACCAACATGCAGGTAATTAATTTGTTGACATTGTAAAATTTCCTGCCTTGCAGCGTTTTTGTTAAATCCCGAAGAAGGCATCAATAGTATAATTAAAGCTTGCCATATTATATATTAAAAAAAAATACATAATTATATTGATTTGATTGATAACGTTACAATCGGTACGTATATAATTAATATTTTTATTATTGAAGAGGTGGACAAATTGATACAGTTTATAATTTTTGGATGGATCGACGAACAAAATAAAAAAAAATTATGTATTTTTAATAAAGTTACATTTCTTGAATATACAATTAATAATATCTGGTGAAGAATTTAGATCAAGTACTGTTTGATGCAACAGAGGTATTGATGATATAATATAACTAATAAATTAATAAATGAAATGTATGATTTAATATTTATTTTTTAGTTATTTTTTAATATTTTTACATGATAATGTATTGTTTGACTGTTCCGTTGTATTGTTACAGGATCACAAAGCCAAACGACGTCGGTTGGGAACTCCAAGACTTTGAGGTTATTTGGGGTGAATGTAGAGTGCCAGCTTGATGAGTCGGAGGCATCGGAGCTGGGTCAAGGTCAAGCCCACCGGCAGTTTAATTACTCAATGGAGGCTTATAATTCTACAAACCATCACAATCATCACATGGTAGGTCAATTAATTAGTTATTATTAGTGTTAATAAATTATGTTTAATTAATGTTTAAATGCATGTTAGATAAGCTGTGACTGGTATTGTCGATGCTTGTAACGAGACAGATTAGGAAAAAACTATTAATTAATTAGTGAGCCCAAGCAGGATGACTCTTCCTCACACATGGCCTGATTGCATGAGTTTAAACTTAATTTATATCAAGATTAGGTAGTGCTCAGGAGCTAAATTTAGAAAAGTGAAATTATCATTGAGACGTCCACGTTTTTGGTTTTGTTATTTTGTAGAAAAATGATATTTATACATAGGGATGATAAATTAAGGACAAAATAATACTCAAAATTACATAGTTTTGAGTATTTAATTATTTAAAAAATAATAATTTAAAACTACTTAGTTTTGTATACAATTTTATCATCTTTAAACAAATATCATTACTCTATTTTGTAAGTAAAAAATATTATTAATAGGATTACAAGTTATCATTAATTGATGATGGGTTCATTAGTGGGCCTAGGTTCATGACTACTAATTATAAGAATAAATATTTGATACAACATGACTACTAATTAATATATGATATGTATAATTATATTAAATATAAATATTATATATTTAATAGATATTATTATTTTAGTAGCATGATAAAATATTATTAAGTTATTACACGAATGATGTGATACAATTGTTGTATTCTAGAATTTTTGTTATGTTAGAAGATAAATTTAAGGTTTTAATCTTTTGTAAGCTTTAAAATTGAAAATACTGAAATTTGGCAAAGAATTTTTTTTATTTTTTTTTTTTATTGTAGTTTACATTCTATTGAAGTTGTGATAAAGTAATAAGTTTGAATAAAGTAAGTATTATGATTGTAACAGGAAAGCACATTATCCCAAGAAAATGTGAATAAGATGATGAGAAATGGGGAGTAGTGGGAGGTGGTGGGTGGGGGGCCAAGTAGAGAAGGATGATGTCATCAGCTTTGAAATATGGGGGAGTTGTGGAAATTGAATTATAAGAAGAAGAATCTATTTGGGGCTTCTGTTGAGATTCTTTCTGAAGATTTTTCTTTCATTTTGTAATAACAAAAATAATGGAATGAGGGAAGGAAAGACAGAAACTAATGGCATGGTCTCTCTCTCTAAAAGGCTATGAAAAAAGTTGTGTATGGGTTGGAATCTTTGATTTTGAATAGACTAGTCTTGTGACAGCCCAGTTGCATTAGCCCACTCCTCTCTCTCTCTCTCTCTCTTGTAATTCTCATAGTAAGAAGAGAGAAGCTTAGTAACAAGAAAGCAATGTTTTTTTATTGACTACTGTAACTTTTCTTGGAAGTTGGGAAGAAAAAGTTTCAAAATTTCCCCATTTTGCATATGTTGTTGATTGTTATCATTGACTGATTAGCAAATATATATATATTAATGAAAGAAGACTGATTAGCAATGTTAAATGTACAGTTTCATAATAATGAAATTACATGCCATTGAACATTGGCCACCATAGAAATTACAATTTATAAAGGTACTCATAAGATAAGAGCATTGAAAAAATTACATTAAAAGTTGGAGTTTATTCAAAGGATGGTACAAAAGATGTTTCTACTGTCCAACTACAGACTTTTCCTCCACACTGGCACAAGGGTTGAGAATTTTGAGTGCAAAAAGCACAAAAGGCAAACTATTAGAAGTTGGACTTTACTGCTCAAATGATCACCATAATAGCAGATATCATTTGTTCGTTATGAGCCTCGCCTCATAGCTTGTGAGATGCACGACTCGAACTCAACTATTTTGAATCACAGCTAATTCGTTACATAGAATGTCATGCTTGTAATATATTACAGAGATGATGTTTCATGTTTACTTCTTTTTTTTTTTTTTTGAAATCGTTGGAAACCCTGCCACCAAACCACCAATTCTGGGCCGCGGCGCAGGTAAAACCTCCGGCTGTCCCAGGCTCTTACAAGAAATTGCACCCCCTGGAGTCGAACCCAGAACCTCAAGGTGAGATTCTGGACCCTTCACCACCAAGTCACACCCTTGGGGGCATGTTTGTAAATCAAACCAGGATCGACAGGGCCTCAAACCAGCAACAACTAGGATACTTGAATCCTAACAATGAGTTTATTCAGGATTCCAAGGTCTCGGCTACTGGCAGGTGAATGGTTTTAAGGGCCCAAGAATGTTTCCATACAGGAGTTTGATAGCAACTACAAATTTTCAATCAAAATAAAAAATCACGCCCTGCTAACTGACAAATTCAATCAATAGCCAAACCCTAGATGTGACCTATCAACGAGTAATCTTCATTATTGAATATTGATGCAGAGCACAAATTAGACAAAAGTTTGGTGATATATATGATCTTAATTAAAGCACCAACACTTGTCACTTTTCATAGGATAATGGCTACAGCTTACAAGCAATAGCTTGTGCTGTGTGCATACATGTTATAAGTAGCTTTCAAGTGAATTCAACACAACAATATAAGCTGATGAATTAATTAGGGAGATTACACACCTTACCTGTGTGTCAATGATCAAACTAGCACAATGCCAACTGATTTATAAGGGCCCATAAAGATTCAAAAAAGAGAGCCACCCATTGACCTATACTGGTGAGCCTCCAACGTTTAGTGGCATCTGTAAGTGGGGAGGTCCCCAGATTTGGCTTAATGGCCAATCAAAGCATTGAAGGGCTCATCCTGAGTAATGGGTATGGGTTTATTATATATATGAGTATTTCAATCATGAAAGACTAAAAATACAGTATACAAAAAACCCATGTGATCAGTACTTGTTAATTCCACTATCCTTTTTTCTTCTTTTGAGCTGTTGGGTCAAACACAGCTTCACCTCCCCTTGGACCGCCCAAGGAAAAAATGAACTCCTTTTCTTGACTTTAATTTGATCCCCCACCCCCACTGTGGAGCCAAAAAGAAACAAATGATACAAGCGTGCCTTGACACCATTAATACAGACTCAGCTTACATTTGTAAAAATAAGAGCATGAGTTAGAAAAGATGTGCAGCATCTGAAGAGAAAATGAATCTTGAAGCTTTGTTTGTTGGTTGCAAGTAAATGGATTTCAGAAAGAGAGCAGGTGGATAGTGAGAGCCAAATTCTATTGAAGCCTTAAGCTATTGCTAATTCATTTTATTAAGATATTCTTATTCCCGACTGAATAAATAATTCTTATAATCATTAGTTTTAGGACTATTTCTCATAACCTATGGATTTTGTTTACACGGTTCTCTTATATGGTTCTATTAACTTTTGAGTCGTGTTATCATCCCTATGATATTTAATCAATATAATTTGTCAAGCGAATATTAAATTTTATAAAAACGATAAAAACATTCCCAATTTTTTCTTCTTTACAATGATATAATAATTCTTAAACTTATTAAATAATAATAATAATAATAATAATAATAATAATAATGTATCATCATGCCTTTGCAAGAAAACGGGCTGAAGTCCACAAGCTTATCCCCAATAATGATACCCAAAACAGACAATTCAACCGTCTTTAATAATCATTGCAATCTTTTCAATTGCCATGCAGTTCAGTGAAAGGAACTTAGCAGTGGATAGTGAGAGCCAAATTCTATTGAAGCCTTAAGCTCTGTTCAAATCCCCTCCCACTACCCTCTTAATGAAAATTGTAAGCCACATCACACATCCATTTTCTACAGCAGCTAAAATAGTTAATTTTTTTTTTTTTTTTTTTTTTTTAAAAAAGTCTCATCCAGTGTATAAGAATATTGCTACAACCAATTAAGTCTGAAAAATATCATGTTGTACGCAGCTTTAATTCGTTTAACGATTTTAAGCATTGTTGGAATAAGAAATGTATAGTGAATCGTCTATACACATTTTACCTCACGATTGCTTCTTTCATTGTTAGACGGACAGAGATGAGGCAAACCAGTTACCATAAAAATTAAGTTTATATCAAATTTGAAAATATAAAGGAGTTACAAGTTAAGAAACACACACAATAGACCCATAAACCTACTAATGTCTTTGTTAATCGACAAATTTGATTTGCAAAAAAAAGAGCATGTAAGGTTCTGTAACAAAAGTCTCATAAAGGGTGTTTGATTCGATTGAGAAATATCTCTAAGGGATGCAAGTTCACAATCATAATCTTTTATCTAAGAAAAAAAATCACAGTTGCTCTTGCGAGTTTTTTGATTTTTTTTTTTCTCCTTTTGGTCTTGACCTTGAACTTATATAGTGGCAAGGATAACAGTTTGATAACTGCTTGAGCGGTTTCCCACGTTCTATAACTTCTTATCCCTTCATCTGACACGTGTGACAATTGCTACAATCGTGCCTCAAGATTGTGGTAATTGACGAATTGTGCTCCACGTTGTAACTTGCCACCCACGAAAACTGCTGGAAACGTGTCTCAATTTCTTCAACCCTCAGATCACATTTGCACAACTACTCATTGATTCGGTTGTTACTTGGCCGATTGGGGGATTTGGTTGCTTAATCGATTGGACGATTTGATTGCCCGCTCGATTGAACAATCTGATTATTTGAGTGATTTCCGTTGTTCCTTTCATCTCGACGAATTACCCTAAACCATTATTGTACCACGTCACTTGCCATAATTGAATTTCTTCTAATATCGTCTAACTCTTGCGAGTTTTGGTTTTCAATAGTCTTTTAAAATTTTGTTTCGCAAGTTCCTTCACATAAAACCTTGGATTGTATTTGATTTAACTATAATTGGCAGCTGGTCTGTTATCAGCTACTTTTGGGATTGAGCAATAATATCTAAATTAAACCAAATTTTTTTTTTTGCATTAGGTGGGATCAGTCACATGGATCATTCTAAAATTATTGTACTCTATTCAAAATTATCGTCTCATTAAATTTTATTAAAATATAAATATCTTTTTATGATTTCTGTACATATCAACTTAAATCTTTTCCAATCTCTTGATATATGATAATATCATATGCTATCATTTTCTCAGCGAAACACTTAGAAATCTACATTGTACATATTATTATCATTTTAATTGTGTTTCTTTCATTTTCTGCTAACTACACTTATTTTCTTTTGAATTTCTTCATTTCTAATTACATCTCTCTTAATTTTTCTACATATTCATCTGAACATTATTATCTCAATCACGCTTAATTTTTTTGGAAATTTTTGAGGCATGTTCATGGTTTGAGGCTTCGAGCAATGATATCCACGGAAAAAATAAAATAACTTTGATATTAAACCAAGCTGCAGCATCACAGCTCTGCATTGTAATTTATTGACTCCGATTGTAACCTAGTGATAAAATCATGGAACAAGTATCAGAATTTAACACTAATAGCAATGAATCCAAAATTAATTAACTATCACAATATTTTTTTCTTTTAGTTTTGCTTCTTGGAGTGTGTTAAGGAGAAAATATAATTTCAGATAAAATATAATAACATCAAATAATTCATGTGTTCGCAAATAATTTGGTTGCAGATAGAGATCATGTAAGGTTCAAACCTTTTGGAACAAAGTCTCAAAATGAATATTTGATTTGATTGAGAAATTCCCCGAAGAGGTGCAAGCAAGCAATTCAAAATTAGTTATCTAAGAAATTACATTTGCTCCTGTCGAGTCTTTTAATTTCTATTCCCTTTCTTTTGGACTTGACTTTAAGTTTGCATACTAGTGATTAGAGAGGGCAACAAGACCCGAACCCGGCCCGGGTCCGGAATTAAAAAATCATAGTTGTTTGGGTGATTTTCGTTACTTCTCTCATCTAGACGAGTTTCTCATAGGCATTGTTGTCCCACATCACTTGTCTTGATTGAACGATGCTATCTCTTGGTGTCCCATCTAACGTCATCTAACCTTTGCAATTTTTGGTTGTCAACAGTTACCCCAAAATACGACTCGATTGATTTGGTTGATGAAATTGGAGCCGTATTTCTCGAATGATAGTTATCTCCATTTTTTAATCTTTGAGATAATCCCTCATTAAATGAAACCTTTGTCATGACCCCTCATTAAATACAAGAAGCCTAATCAAAGCTCATAATTGTTAGAGTTGGTGCTCAGAGTGCCAATCCGGATCGTATTTATATCTGATTCATAAATACGAACAATTCATTTTTCCATAACATTATTTATTTAATAGTAACACCTCTTGTCTTTTATACACATATTCGATCTAATTGAGATTAGATATCTAATTATGATTAGATTGAAACTAAATCTGATTTAGTGATACGTGTATATTAGATAAAGACCCTAGGATTTACAACGTAGTGCGCAGTTACAACGTAGTTTGTAATTGACATTAGGAAGTGTCACTATAAGTTGTATATCCTTAAATAAAATTCATGGTCAAGATTTACTAACACGGGTCGGTTAGTAAAATCCGCTGAGACCAGTACATGTCGTATATCGTGACTTGGTTCGATGGTTTATCCCAATGAACCATGAGTCTCGGGAGACTCGTATAGACATGTAGGTGCTTATTTGATAGACAATGAACGACTCACTGAAGATTTCCTAATAGATGGTACACCAACGTCAATAGGAATCTTCTCGAGCTGAGCGAGCATAGTGATTCTTCGACTTGAGATACCACAGTGGATATATGAGTTATCCTCCACACTTTGATAGCAGTCACGTCACCGACCTATGTAGATCAGACCTCCGCCTGTTCGTTGGGTGTGGACTGATGCTCATGATATCCTCTGCGTATCAAGATAGAATCCGTCAGTCCTGTGTACAGGGCATAGACATCATACACGTGTTTACGATCTAGTAAATCCATGGCCATGGTATAACTTCGGAAATTAGTTCTGAGTGTTATTTGGAGATCGTAACTTTGGAAAGTCGACTATACTATACCGAAAGGACTTGACGTTCTTATCTATATCCTAGGTATAATATGGATAGCATGTGACAGAGGGATTATACGTATGCAATGACCTCGACTTGCATAGTTTAACGAGATTATCCGTGGTCGTCATAATTCATGAGTGGGTGAATTATGGACACGAAATTGGATTTCATGACGGATAAACCTAAACTTAGAGAGTCCCACAATATGAAGTGTACTCGTTGAGCACTTGGGCAACGCGTTATGAATAATACAGATTATTCATAATACTTCATCAGATTAAATGACTTAATTCGAATAATTTAATCGGTTAAACGAAAACATATGCATATGGGCATTTTTGGTCAATCGTAATTATTGCGTATTTGTATTTGATACATAATTTGATTAGATACACATTAATTAATTGTCAAATGAGACTTTGACACATGCCATTGATATATGTATTTATTATTTAATATAAATAAAAATACATATATTATAATAATTATAATAATTAATTATTTAGATATTTAAATGTTAAATATTTAAATAGTTAAATAATATCCATATTACATAAATATTATGCAATATGTTTGATTATTATTGGTTACACATGTCATGATTTTATTAAGCTTTAACTGTGCAAATTTGATTTGTCAAATTAAAGCTTATAATATTTAATTAGATTAAATTGTAAATTGACCATTATACCCTCACTAAGTCGGCAACTTCAATTTTTTAAAGAATTTTTTTCTTTTTTGCTTCTAATGGAAGCTTGGCCGAAACTTGTCCTCCAAAAATACTCTCAAAGTTTGCTTGATGATTCAAGGAGAAAATCAAGAAAAATCAAGAAAAAAGCTTAAGAAATTATGAGATTAAAAGGTAATCCTCAAGCCTAGAAAGCATTTTTCTTGTTTCTTGATTAACTAGATTGATTCTAGGGTTTCTTCTTTTATATAAATTTGGGGTTTTTTGGTTTGGAGGATGAATTTGAAGGCATGGTGCATGTGTGAAGTAGTATTGAATAATATTAGTGTAATATTGATTCAATTTTATCATTTGATGATAAGTTGCCATTCTAGAGTGTTATGACCACTCTTGTAATGCCTAGAATTATTCTTGGGTGGTTTATTTGTGGTGACTTTGGTTGGTGTTAATATTAATTAGATTAATGTTGAAAAAGATGGATTAAAGCATGAAAAATTGATATTTTTGGTTTCTGGATCAGATCTTGAAAATCTGAGTTTATGTTGATGAAATTGATGTCATATAAATATATTGGATGTATTTTGGGTGTTGGAACAATTGCCGAAAATTATGTCGGAATTGAAATAAGCGAAAACGGTGAAAAATAACGTTACCGGGTGACTTTTGAGCCAACCGGGTGACGGCTGCCCAAACAGTGAATTTGTCACTGTTCGGGCAGCTCATGAACTGGCCTAATACTATTGGGGCTGACCTGGGTAGCCCTCATGTGTATTGGGTAGTCTGTTCGGTTAAAAATGCGTTTTATGCCATTTTACAAAAAAAAAAAAATATTTTCGTAAAAGTTTCGCGATGTTTCTTAAGTATTTATGTCGCTATTAGATATCGAATAAATATATTTAGGTGGAATATGAATGAATTATTCATATTGGATATTGAATAATTCATTCGGTAATTTAAAAGGTTTTAAAATTACGATTTCGCCTGAACAGCGCTTCCGTCGCGCCCTTTGCCCAAAACCCCAACAAAAATGGTATCAGAGCAGTTCTGATCCTTCATCCATTACATTAATCATGCTTGATATATGATATATAATCCAATTTTTATGTTTGCACATGCACGTAATCTATATGTTTCTTGACTTTTCGGTTCTACGCTAACGGGAAACGTAACGAAAATTTAATACTTAAGTTAAGTTATGTTTTCTAAAGGTTGAATTGAATTGTTTAGAAAATGATTTAGATTAAAATTCTGCATAATCATGTAGAACAATGCTTCCTTGAGGAATATCCCTGCTTAAATAAGGCAGTAAAGTGACATGTATTAGATGCATGTTTCTTGGTCCGTCTTGTCAATACGGTTTATAGGTATCCTTCTATGGCTACATCCGAGATCGTGCCAAAGTAGTGAGGGTGTAGTTGATAGAATTTTATCCATGTCGGATGTATATTTGATACTAGATAAATTCAAGTGAAAATGGAAATCCTGAATGTGCCAAAACTGTCAGGACTACAACGGTAGCTTGAGTTTGTCATTGGCAAGTGAAGCCATCAATGCCTCCTTGTGAACGTGCCAAAGCTGTCATAACGAGAAACGGTCAGGACCAAAATCAGGAGTCACAATGAGTGTGATTGACAATGAGTTGTCTATCTAATGAATATACGTAGGCGAGATCGTGCCAAAGCTGTGAGTCGAAATATATTCATGGGATCCTACTCTCACTATGGAATTTGACTTAATTATTGAATTCATGTTTTCTGTTGGGGATTACGGTATTACGTAAAGTAGTGGGAGACACTGCTGGGTTAAAAATCCATAACTAAGGCAGTGCGTAATTTTATAGAAACTGCTGCTTTTGTTTTCCTTTATTCTATATTGTTTATAGAATTATACTTCTAATCCACTGCATGCAAATTATTTGAATATGTTTTCTGACTTCTCTTATGGTTGTGTATTTCTAGAATAGGTTCTAGAATATTAGTAGACTTGGATATTGTTAGATTAGTCAAAACCATTGGGAACTGTTGTTCCGATTTTCTTGAAAATCGAGATAGTTAGTGACTTAGTTTCTAAGTCACGATAAGTAATCTAAATAGATATCTGTTTTAGGATATAATTGTCTAGAGAGAATAGTTTCTTGTGCAGTAAGAATTGACACGAATCAGTTCATGTCTCGAGATTCCTGACTGGCATTAAGAAAACTCCATTAGGTATTTGTTTGTCTTATAATGGCGTTTCTTGGCTTTAGTGACTTTTAGAAGTCACGTGTTTTGACACAGTTTGCTAATCAATTATTTGTAATTGTTGTGAATAATTGAAGGCACATTATAAAGCTAAAGAAATGAGATGTGTATAGTTTTGTATAGAGAATATCGATTCTCATAATACGACAACTGTAGGTATTGGATACCGAATCTTCAATCTAGTTATCTAAAATAATGTTTAATGATTGTTTTGATATTTGATATCAAAACTTGTGACTATTGGATATTGACTTGTTCTTTATAAATAATTGTCACATATTTTTAATATGACTAGAAGTGTCATTGATGAATAAGATAAACATTAAGAAATATATTCGATTAACTAGATAACTTAGAATAGTGCTTTATGAGATTTTATCACATAAGCATTAAATGCTTATTTCGTGTGGTAAAGGATGGTCTGATACGAGATCACACCATATATCCTTATCCATTTAATGAATATTGTATTCAGGATGTGATTAAATCTCATTTAACCAATGATTGTCATTGGACCACAGATTTATTAAACTAATACTTTGGAAGTATGTACTTTAATGAATTAGAAATTTCCTTGGATAGTTTTCTTTACTTCGTAACTTAGTTAATGAATTGTCATGACTTAGTTACATGTTTCTAAAAGAATATATATTGAACGCCTTGAATGGTTCGAGAACTTTCAATATGTTTCTGATGAGACGCGGAGAGAATATTTTGACTGGTTCAAAGTTATTCTATTTGAAGTGTTGAAAACTATATTTTAAAATTCATTATGAATCTTTGAATTGTTCAAGGATGTTTTATATGATCGAACATATGAATTTATGGCAATTAGTTCTAAAGTTATTTAATGAATGTGATTCTTACTCAATATTATTCTTCTACGGTTCCATCGTGATGGAATTGGTCAGTGGGAGAAATCGAATCTTATATGATCTGATTCGTTTGATATTGAGTGTTATCGAATTAGTTTCAATACTCTTGGGGTTATGCTCTAGTTACGCTAATTCATCCTTTTAATTAATGTTCCTTTAGTTTCTACAATTACGTATATGTAGAAAATTCGAATCTTGAAAAGTTTGAGATTTGAATCTTTCTTTTGTATAATGGTTATATAATTAAAAGTACTTGCGCCTTGGAGGTACAAATAAAAGTTTATCATTTATTCTATTTAATAGAATATTGTATTCTATTTGATAGAATATATTTTCTACGATCCCGAGTAATAAAATTATTTTATTACTTGGTTTGTAACATCAGATGTTAACCATTGTAGAAAAAGACTTGACTTATTGAAGTCAAATGTGAGAGTTATAAACTATAATGGAACTACATAATTAATTAGATGAAAATACCCTTAGACAACTTCCGTATATGTTTAATAGGATGTTAGAATCACTTACAAAATATTTGATACTTATTGGTTCTGTTGTTTTCTTATCAAATAAAATTATCCTAAAACTTATAGTGAGAGAGATATTTGATATCGATTTCAGAAATTACCATTGAACCATAGATCTAAGGTTGTTCATAGCTTACTACGATCAAGTTTTGAACTTGATTGAGCTTTCGTTATGAATTGTTCATAAAATGTGCAAATTATTTGCACAACAAAAGCAAAGTGAGCTTGATAAAGTTTTGACTGTTGGAAAATTATGACCCATAGCATCACTATTTGTACAGATCATGGTGTTGTTGTACAAATTAACTATGTGACAAAGGAAATTGTCCTTTTATCATTTGTAATTAGATTACCAAGATATATAAATGATAGAAGGTCCTTATGATTAGTTCCGGATTGAGATGATATGAGACAGTATCAATCCACGAAGGTTTAATCATTAAATATCCCTAGTCAGAGTATTATCGAGATTAGACATCGATAATACGTAAAAGACTAGTATTACACTTGTGCGCATTATGGGAGCATAACGACATAATTCTCATATATTTGGGTATTGGATACTCATGCAAGTGTAATAGGAGGTTGTGTTTACCGATGGTACGAAAAGAGCTTCACTCTGGATAGACCCCTTGGAATTCCATTGGTAGTATGACTATGTGTCTATGGAAGTCCGAATCAGGGTAGGTGTATTTGGTCTTAACCTGAGACTTGCACCGCTAATACTTGCGACAATCAATATACTTTGGTTTTGGTCGTCCAGGGCTTTAACAGGTTCTGTGTACGCCTCTTCTGGGTATATTGAGAATCGTAGTGTATTGGGTGTGATGTCAAGACGGAAGTATCACTCCAGTCATAGTGGAGATGATGATCACGTAGGATACAGAACTTGTGCTCTTTTGTACTGCAGTCATCGGGATAATATGACTAGGTCATGATTATCCGATTATAGAGACTAGTTACCAGAGATCCGATATGTGCTTCGTACAGGGCAGACACAATTCCAGCCTCAGGCCTTGCACGTGACATCCGATGCTGGATCGAAATACGCAATACTACGTATACTACGCCTGATATAGATCACATATTCCTTTAAGAATATTTCTGGAGAATTGGGTAGGCACGGTGCTTTGCTAGAAGCCAACCATGTCTTGTAAATCGGTAAAAACGTAGTACTAGGTACGTACGTGTTCGGATAGTCCGACGACCGGATTTACTACCAACATATCTGGGGATCTCATTGGTCGCTTCCTGAAGATTCACCGATGACGTATGACTCGCACTTTATTAATCTAGGATTAATTATAGAGATATTTTATCTGGGATAAAATACTATTTGAAGAGAGAGAACGATTAATTTGGAATTAATCGATAAAATAATATATTCGATATATTATACGAAATTGGATTTCGACGCGGAATTAAAATTAGATTTTAATTCGGATGAACGAGTTAATTTAGAATTAATTCGCTAGCGACGTGAATAGTAATTTTACTTGGTAAAATTATTTAATTGAATTTGATTTAATTACGTCGCAACGGAAAATTCATTAATTCAGAATTAGCGAACCCGAGCCCGGGAGTGTTTGCGGGCCCTGTCGCATTTCGAATCGAGTAGGGCCCATATGTCACATCAAGTGTCAAATCACTAGTCAACTTTAGTCACTTTGATTGATGGAAGTTGATGGGATTTGATGGTTGAGTGTGAAACACTCAAGTGTGACTTGAAAGACATTTACCATTATTTTTTTATTTGGTATTTGAATTTCAATTTTGGTATTAGATAACATTACACACAAAACACATTTCATTCTTCCTCTCCCTCTCCCTTGGCCGAATGGCCATCTCTCTTTCCTTTCCATTTGGCTTGGCCGAATGGATCAAGAAGAAGGAGGAAAATTTGTGGCAAGTTTTCCAATGTGCTAGCATACTAAAGAGGACATACAAAGGTGATAGGGAAACCTTTCCCATGAGCATGGAATCACCAAATAAAGCTTGGAGCTTGAAGACAACTCAAGGAGCACAAGAAGGCCAAAGCCGAGAGTTCAAGGAGCTTGGAAGATTTTGTGTTCGACGCATCGCAAAGCCGATCTATGTAAGTATGATTCCGCCATACCTCTTTGAGTATTCACACATGTTTCATTGCTTGAATTGATCTTGGGACTAATCTAGAAACCAACAATGGTATCTTGAGCCATTTTGAGCATGAAATTTGATTAGGGTAAAATTTGGGTAAATTGGATTTGAGCATGTTTTGACTAAATTAATTCTTTGAGCATGATTGTATATGGATGACTTGGAGTTGTTTGTGATCAATTTTGTGAAAAATGGATTGGATCAATTTTTCCCCAAATCTTAGGCTTGGCCGAAACTTGGAGGTGCCTTAATGTCATGAAATTTTTTGATTTTGATCATTGGATGAGTTGAAATCATTAAGGAAATGTTGATTTAGGATTCAATTGGATTGAAATATAATCGGACATGAAAAATCCCCAAATGCCGTGACATGTAAAGCATGGAAAATGATTAATTTTTGATTCAATTGTGTTGGACATAAGTTGATGATGATAAGCATAATTAATTAAGTAAATTAATGTTTTGGAAATGTTAATTTGGTTAATTAATTATGGCATACACTTTAGGTTAATTAAATTATGAAATTTGGAATTTTGGTAATTTAATTAATTGGGCCAAATTGGAATTGGGCTTGTTAAGTTGTAATTGGGCTTAATGGGCTTGGTTGGGTCAAGTTTGGTTTAGGCCAATTGGTTGGATCCAATTGGGCCCAAAACCATAACCATAAAGTCCAAATATAACTAATGGACCTTTAATTTTAATTGGGCCTAAATTGGTTTCTTGGCAAATAAGGGTGATTCCTTAAATGGATTTTGGTATTTGGGTTTGGGTATTTGGGTTTGACCCATATTGACCAAAAGTCCATGCCTTAAGAAATTAATTGAAAGCCCATTGGACTTTAAATTAAATTAAATTAACATTGGATGTTAATTGGGCTTTGAGACCCGTAAAGATTGGATTTAGAATCTAAGTCGTAAAGGCACATTAAAAAGTGTAATTATTTAATTTAGAATTAAATATAGAATTAGTATTAAATACAAATTAAATTGGATTTAATGTTGTAGTTTAATATAATTCAAGAATTCGTACTTTGAGTACTTATTTGTAAAACGAGTCGGACTCGCGCAAAATCAAATCATTGTTTGAACATTGGATGGTCATTAATTTCAGATTAATTAATTGGATTAGATTTATTGATAACATGCTTTGTGTGAATACATGAATGCGATGCATGAATAATGTATATCGGATGGATATTAGATGGGTGAGGGCAATTTTGGAAATTATTGTAATAAATTTAGAATTTATTAATTGGACCTGCGTGTCCAGCCTATTACCTCTTGACTCTGTGTATTTCTCTTCTCACCTATTCCTCTCAATGTAAATGAGGTTTCTTTAGAAGTGTTATGTAATCGGGTAGAAGTAATACTTGTGCTAGCGGGAGAGAGGAAATTGAGAGATTTGTTCTAGGAACAATGTGTTTAAATATCCATCCATATATCATTATTAAATTATTTACGCGCTTTATTATGTATTTAGAATGCATGTTTAAGGGTGTATGATGATGAGACCTTAACAAAGATAATAAATTGGTTGCCAATTTACGCGAAAAACCCTCACAAAATATTAAGTGTTTTCCTTCCATTGAGTGATTCTTACTCAAGATCCAAGACTTGTTGGAGATTCTAAGGGTCCCAAGGATCACAAATCAAGCATGAATATGTGTGAATACATTCGAGGAAGTCGCGGAATACTTACATCGAGCGGTTGAGCGACGCGGAGGCAACAAAAATTTCAGATTATGCTCCTCACTGGTTCGGCAATGACAGTGTGCAGTCCACTGTTTTGGCGTCAATTTGGGTCCTTCGTCAAGCTTCGAGCTTCGTCGAACGGGTCCCGGCTCATGGGTGGACTTCCCTATCACCTTCGCATGTCTCGTAGTGTGCTAGCACTTGCGATTTTTGCCACAAAAATCCAACTCTTGCTTCCCTTTTTCTTTCCATCATTAGGCTGTTCACTGCCACACAAACAGAAGAAATCCAGCCCTTCAAGGGCGTGAGAGAGAAGGAGAATGTAGAGAGAGAAGAGTAAAAGTGTTGTCTAATTTTGTATTTGATTTTATTAAATCATATACCAAAATTTTGGCTAATAAAAAGTCAAACTTTTAATGCCAACAACCACCACATCACTCAATCACATCAATCAATCAATCACTTGTCATATCACTCAAAGTGACATGATTTGACGCTTGGACTGATGCTAGATGCGACTAGCGATTTGACGCTTGATTTGACTTGCGTGCCGCACTCGAATTCGAAATGCGAATGCGCTCGCAAATAATCTCGGGCTCGGTTCTCTAATTCCAAATTAACGAATTTTCCGTTGCGTCGTAATTAAATGATTACGCCTAGCGAAATCACTATTCACATCGCTTACGAATTAATTCTAAATTGATTCGCTCGCCCGAATTAAAATCTAATTTTAATTTCGCGTCGAAATCCAATTTCGTTTAATATATCAAATATGATAATTTAACCGATTAATTCCAAATTAATCGTTCTCTCTCTTTAATTGATATTTTATCCCAGATAAAATATCTCCGCAATTAATCCCATGAGATCCCCAGATATGTTGGCAGTAAAGTCGGTCGTCGGACTATCCGAACACGTAAGTACCTCGTACTATGTTTATACCGATTTACAAGACAAGGTTGGCCTCTAGCAAAGCGCCATGCCTACCCAATTCTCCGGAAATATCCTTACAAGAATAAAGGATTTGTATCAGGCGTAATATACGTAGTATTGCGTATTTCTGTCCAGTATCGGATGATCACATGCGAGGCCTGGGGCTGGTACAGTGTCTGCCCCGTACGAAGTATATATCGGATTACGAGCAACTAGTCTCTTTAATATCGGATAATCATGACCAAGTCATATTATCCCGACGGTTGCAACCTTATATAGAGAACCAGTTCTGTATCCCTGCGCGATCATCAACTCCATATGACTGGAGTGACACTTCCGTCTTGACATCACACCCAACACACTACGATTCTCAATATACCCAGCATTGGCGTACACAAAACCGGTTAAAGCCCTGGACGACCTCAACCAAAGTATATTGAATGTTGCAAGTATTAGCGGTACAAGTCTCAGGTTAAGACCAAATACACCTACCCTGATTTCGAATTTCCATAGACACATAGTCATACTACCAATGGAATTCTGAGGGGGTCTTATCCAGAGCGAAGCTGTTTCCCGTACCATCAGTGAAACACAACCACCTATTACACTTGCATGAGTATCCAATACCCAAATATATGAGAACTATGTCGTTGTGCCCTCACAACGCGCACAAGTGTAATACTAGTCTTTTACGCATTCATCGATGTCCAATCTCGATAATTCTCTGACTATGGATGTTTAATGATTTATCATTCGTGGACTGATACTGTCTCATATCATTCTCAATCCAGGAACAAATCACATGGACCTCCTATCATCTTATATATCTAGGTGATCTAATCACAAATGATAAAAGTGCAATCTCCTTTGTCACATAGTTAATTTGTACAACAACACCATGATCTGTACAAATAGTGACGCTATGGGTCATAATTGTCCAACAATCTCCCACTTGGCCTATAGCCAGTCACTCGAGTGTCTTACACCCGAACTATGTATGGTTGGCTCAAATTGCTGATGAAATACTTTCGTCAGCGGATTTGCATGATTATCGTATGATGCGATTTATTCGATCATCACATCGCCACGATGTATGATCCGAACGAATCAGATGAATAGTCAAAGTATGTATCTGGATCGTTGATGAGACCATTAATTCTTTAGTCTGTGCTGACGCCTAGCTCAGTTGCTAACAGAATTATATCTAATCTAATTAGATTTATTATCGACCCAGAAGGATCTATTGCCGCCTTAGCTGCAGCAATAACCCGCATTTGTTGTTTATTCGGTAACAGTATCTTGCTTGGAAGATTTCTAGCTCACTGTACCGTTATTCAAACTGTACAGTACCGTTTACGACTTTTAGTCATCTTTATCGGTTAGGAAACTTGTAGTAGTGATCCCAGTCACTTCAAGTTCTCCTACTCCACAGATTAAGACAGCATCCTTAGTTCTCTAAGAAACTAACAGACGTTATTAATATCAATCCAGTGACTATCACTTGGATTGGCCTGTTTGTGAATCCATATGCTCAAAGCGTATGAGACACCAGGTCGCGTACATTTTTCAATGTACGGTTTCTAAGAGAGTTTTATCGAAAGCCAAGCTTTCACCGATTATTATATGGGAATATCATTTCCAAGAAATGACATGTCATCATTATTTATATGACATTTATTGTTAGTGCGCTCCCACTAACCCTCTTATATACACAAGAATCATTTCGTTTTGAATTAAATCATATACCATTATGATTACATCAAAACGATAATTCCAAGAACCTTATGCTTGCATCAATCCATACATGGATCGAATAACCCGTAAACCTTGTTTGCTAGTTATGGTACGAAAAAATCGACAGGATGTTGTAAACATCCTTCAAAAGGTTTCCTTTTCAGGAAAGCAATTTTCCTGTTATGCTGACATATTTCTAAATGAAACACGCAGCTTTAGCAAGCATTATCCAAATGGATTTACCGTGGAAACAGGTAAAAGGTTGAATCGTAATCAACACAATGTTGATAATGATACCTTTCCGCTAAAAGCCTAGCTTTATATGTTGGTATGTTGCCTTCCATGTATGTCTTCCTTGAAGACTTATAAAGTACCAATAGGCATAATGCCTTGCGGTACATCAACTAGTATCCAAACTTGTTGATATACATGGAATCCATTTCGGATTCATGACACTTTGTCATAATAGGGAGTCGATACCTTGTATCACTTCCTCATACGTAGTCAGTTGGTATACCTCAATAAGATAGACATCTTTATGAGTTGATCAGAAACCCATAACCCCAGGTTGTTTTCTGACTCTCTCTGACATACGCGGTTCTTGTGTATTCGAATATTATGGTATAGTTCATCCTTGATGAACTATTTGTGTTCCATTAGCAATCGGTGCTTGGAACAGTATCACTCCGATTTTCATCGAGTTATACTATCCTCCCACTTACCACTGCATATCGGTATTCCTCTTAGGAAAACCGCATGGTGAGCAACAATCTAATTATTCTCTTGTGAGTTGTATAAGTACTATACTTATGTATCCCTAGGATAACCTACAATTTGGCACTTATCCAATTTGGGTTTTAGTTTGGTATCATCCAAACATATGCCTAGCATACCCAAATTTTCAGGAATGAGAAACCCGGTTTCTTTCTTGTTCATATCTAATATGAAGTCTGTCAAATAGATTATTATGGAACCTTATTCTAAATAAGTTCTTGCACTGTTTAAAGCTTATCCGTTGAAGGAAATGGTAGCTCAGAGCGACTCATGATTAACCTTATCATGTCCAACAATTTGGTTTATCCGTTCAACACACCGTCAAACTGACTTGTTCCGGGAGGAGTCATCTTTTTGAAAGAATACTTTACTCTTTCAAGTATATAAGAAACTTATTGCTTAAGTATTTTCTATTACGGTCTTACCGTGACGGTATAATACTATAGCCGATCTGTTTGTCTATTTCGTGTCGAAATTTAAAAGTTTCCGATTTATGTTCTTCAAAAGAAACACATAACCATTACGCGATGCCACATCCGTAAAAGTCACGAAATATTCATATCCACATCTAGCCTAGCTAGACATGGGCCCACTTCTTTCACTATGAATTAGGGCTAACAGATTGGTGGCAATTACACTTTTACCAAGTAAATAGCGTTTTAGGCACTTTGCCCAATAAACTAGATTCATAGACTTTATTTGATTGGAATAAAATCAGTCCTAGTACCCACACTTCAAAAGTGCGGATATACGAGTCTTGTTTGATTGTGTCACTGACAACAATGCCACAATTAGTTTCACCTGATCAAATCAGTTTGAGCTTTTGTTTGTCACGTTGTACGTTGAGATTTATTTATATTCAAAATATAAATTCTGTTATTCACATCTAATGTGTTTTATCTCAATATCATCTTTATATAATAAAACACTTTAGTGTTCTAGAATATAAAGGTTCACCCGCAGCGGGTTATACACACTGATATAGAGATAATGTTTCTAGTCAAACTAGTTACATTATAACAGTTTCCGAATTTAGGTACATACCAAGGGTAGTTCCTAAACTTAGGTATCTACGGTTAAAACAACGACTTTCGTCCCGTTTCCAATTCGCAGATTAAATCTCTATTGAAGTCAGTATCCTGTTCAAAATAGATTCTGAATATCAATACATATATATATCATCACACTAAGTATTTAAAATCCAATTTTAATACTAGTAGTGAATATATTTATGACAAACATATTTGAAGTTAGAGCCTTGCTCGTTCTTCAATTCCTTCATGTCTACTTTGTCCAAACGGCAGTCACGCTTCCGCGATCCCGTTTGCAACATTTAAGCAGACATTTTGGGATATGTCCTTTATCTGCCCAGAAGATTATAATGATTTTGCCTTTGCCCTTTTCAACACTCCAGAAGCCTTTGGCCAAGCCTTGGCCTTCTAGAATATCGAAGTAAGGTGCACCTTGCGCTACTTGCCTAATTGCAAACTTTGACTTTATCTCCTTGAGAATAGTCATTAATTCTCCAAGAATTATTTATTGCAATTTTAGTACTTCTAAAATCTAAAGATAGATTTATAAAGATCCTTCAATTTCATTATCATACTTTAAGGTTCTAATCCTTGTTCTGACAAAGAAATTAAGGATTCTACTGCGACAAGCTAATGGATTAAGCACTTAAGTTATCATCATATAATCTTCCAAAGATTATGCTCTACTGTTTGCTTAACTCCGGGCTTAGGCCTAATATTATTTTATCAAATAAAATAACTTATTATTTTTCAAGACCATCCTGAAATTTATTCCCAATTTGAAAATTAAACCATTTAAATATATTTTCCCTAGGATTATGTTTTAAACGTCAATCTTTCAATTTATATCTTGATTCTAATAGTCCAACTATTTAATCAACGATTTAGGTACTATTTATTATAATGATTACAATAGTCCAACTATTTAATCAACTATAATTTAATAGATTAAAATCAATTATATTGATTACTATAATCCAATTATAAAATCAACTATAAATGAATAGTTTGAATATAGTCCAACTATTTATAAAAACATATTTAAATATTAGTCCAACTAACATTTAATATTTTGACGAATGATATTTGGTTTGAGCGCGTATGGCAAGTAATTAACGAATATTGCAAATTCAATTCTTGCCTCCCACTATTTTTTCGGCGAGCCTCTAACCCTCTGTCGAGTACTCGGGAAACCGCATTTCCTAGTGGGCTAGGATCCCGTTAAATATCACACAATCTTGACTTTGGCCAACAAATTGTATGATAATTAACTAGGTAGATCTCTAAGATCGATTGGATCCAATCCAATTCTTAGATCTGGTAGAGGAACATCCAAGTCCGAAACTTATATCTTATATATGCCAATACATCCAATGTATTACCTAACCTTTTTCCTCTGAACCAACTAAGCCTTGGCTTTGGCACAACAAACTTAGTGATCCCAGTTAAGCGCGACCCATTGACCATGGAAAGCTTCGTAATCAATGTCGATGGACAAGAAGTGGTCTTGACTTTGGCCAACAAACCACAAATTGGACAAGACACTGACATGGAACAAAGCCCTCGTGATTCAAACACATCCTCGACGGACAAAGGCCTTGACTTTGGCCAACAAGCCAATGCCAGTCTTGGATCTTGAGTGAGAATCACTCAATGGAAGGAAAGACGCTTAATATTTTGCGAAGGTTTTTCGAGTGCAAATTGGCAACCAATTTATTATCTTTGTTAAGGTCTCATCATCATACACCTTAAACACTAAAATATTAAATATCAAATAATAATAAGCGCATATGAAAAATAATAATGATATGCGGATGGATACTTTACACATTGATCCTAGATCAAATCTCTCTCTTTCTCTCTCCAGCTAGCACAAATATTTCTTATACCCGTTACACTACACTTCTAAAGAACCTCATTTACATTGAGGGGAATACGTGAGAAGAGAATAAAGAATAAGGAGGTGATAAGGCTGGACACACAGGTCCAATTAATAAATTCCAAATTTATTACAATAATTTCTAAAATTGCCCCACCCATCTAATATCCATCCGATATACATTATTCATGCATCACAACCATGTATTCATACAAGCATGTTATCATCAATCTAATCAAATTAATTAATCTGATAATTAGTGACCATCCAATGTTCAAACAACGATTTGATTTTGCTCGAGTCAAACTCGTTTTTGCGAATAAGTACTTAAAGTACAATTCTCGAATTAAATTAAACTACACATTAAATCCAATTCAATTTGTATTTAATTCTAATTCGCTATTTAATTCCAAATTAAATACTACACTTTTTAAAAAAACCTTTACGACTTAAATTCCAAATTTAATCGTTCGGGTCTCAAAGCCCGATTAACGTCCAACGTCAATTTAATTAAAGTCCAATGGGCTTTTAATTAATTTCTTAAGGCGTGGACTTTTGGTCAACTCGGGTCAAACCGAATAACCAAAATCCAATCCGGGAGTTACCCCATAAGCCTAGAAATCAATCTTGGCCCATTAGGCCCAATTAATGTTTAAAGGTCCATTAAGTCGCATTTGGGCTTTATGGATGCGGTTTTGGGCCCAATTGGATCCAATCCATTTGCCTAACCCAACTTTGTACAACAAAGCCCAATAAGCCCATTTACAACATTTCAAGCCCAATTTCAAAATTAGCCCAATTAAATTAAATTGCCAAATTCCCAATTTAATTAACTAAAGTGCATTACATAATTAATTACCCAATTAACATTTCAAAACATCAATTAGCACTAATTAATCATGCCATTAACATCAATTAGTGTCCAACACAAATTAATCAAAAATCAAACCCAATCATGCTCATAATGTCTTGGCAATATAGGGTAATTTTTGTCCGATTCGGTTTCAATCCAATTAAACCCACAATCGACATTAAATCATATTCCGAATGATTTCCAACACATCCAATTGTCAAAATCAAAAATCACCAAGACATTTTAGGGCTCTATCCATCGGCCATGATCAAAATATTGGGGAAATTTGTTCCAAACACAATTTCAAAAAATTGATCCAATCAATCCTAAATTCAAACACATTTAAGCATACTAATCCATCCAATTTCATTAATCATGCTCAAAATCAAGTTTGCCCAATTTTAAGCCCTAAATCAATTTCATGCTTTTAACCAAGCTCTTGATACCATTGTTGGAGATTATAAGGGTCCCAAGGATCACAAATCAAGCATGAACATGTGTGAATACATTCGAGGAAGTCGCGGAATACTTACATCGAGCGGTTGAGCGACGCGGAGGCAACAAAAATTTCAGATTATGCTTCTCACTGGTTCGGCAATGACAGTGTGCAGTCCACTGTTTTGGCGTCAATTTGGGTCTTCGTCAAGCTCTGAAGTTTGTCGAACGATTCCCGGCTCATGGGTGGACTTCCCTATCACCTTCGCATGTCTCGTAGTGTGCTAGCATTTGCGATTTTTGCCATAAAAATCCAACTTTTGCCACAAAAATCCAACTTTTGCTTCCCTTTTTCTTTCCATCATTCGGCAGTTCACCCGCCGCACAAACAGAAGAAATTAGCCCGGTCAAGGCGTGGAGAGAGAAGGAGAATGGAGAGAGATAAGAGTAAAAGGTATTGTCTAATTTGTATTTGAATTTTATTAAATCATATACCAAAATTTTGGCTAATAAAAAAGTCAAACTTTTAATGCCAACAACCACCAAATCACTCACTCAATCACATCAATCAATCAATCACTTGTCATATAACTTAAAATGACATGATTTGACGCTTGATGTGACGCTAGATGGGACTAGTGATTTGACGCTTGATTTGACTTACGTGCCGCACTCGAATTCGAAATGCGAATGCGCTCGCAAATAATCTCGGGCTCAGTTCGCTAATTCCAAATTAACGAATTTTCCGTTGCGTCGTAATTAATTGATTACGCCTAGCGAAATCACTATTCACATCGCTTACGAATTAATTCTAAATTAATTCGCTCGCCCGAATTAAAATCTAATTTTAATTCCGAGTCGAAATCCAATTTCGTTTAATATATCAAATATATTAATTTAACCGATTAATTCCAAATTAATCGTTCTCTCTCTTTAATTGATATTTTATCCCAATATATATCTCCGCAATAATCCCAGATTATTTTCTCTCTCATCTAATTAATTAATCCCAGATTAATATAGAGTGCGAGTCATACTCATCGGTGAATCTTTGGGAAGCGACCCATGAGAACCCCAGATATGTTGGCAGTAAAGTCGGTCGTCGGACTATCCAAACACGTAAGTACCTCGTACTACGTTTATAACGATTTACACGACAAGGTTAGCCTCTAGCAAAGCGCCATGCCTACCCAATTCTCCGAAATATCCTTACAGGAATAAAGGACCTGTATCAGGCGTAGTTTATGTAGTATTGCGTATTTCTGTCCAGTATCGGATGATCACATGCGAGGCCTGGGGCTGGTACATTGTCTGCCCCGTACGAAACATATATCAGATTATGAGCAACTAGTCTATTTAATAACGGATAATCATGACCAAGTCATATTATCCTGACGGTTGCAACCTTATATAGAGAACCACCAGTTTTGTATCCCTGCGCGATCATCAACTCCATATGACTGGAGTGACACTTCCGTCTTGACATCACACCCAACACACTTTGATTCTCAATATACCCAGCATTGGCGTACACATAACCGGTTAAAGCTCTGGACGACTTCAACCAAAGTATATTGATTGTCGCAAGTATTAGCGGTGCAAGTCTCAGGTTAAGACCAAATACACCTACCCTGATTTCGGATTTCCATAGACACATAGTCATACTACCAATGGAATTCTGAGGGGGTCTTATCCAGAGCAAAGCTGTTTCCCGTACCATCGGTGAAACACAACATCCTATTACACTTGCATGAGTATCCAATACCCAAATATATGAGAACTATGCCGTTGTGCCCTCACAACGCGCACTAGAGTAATACTAGTCTTTTATGCATTCATCGATGTCCAATCTCGATAATGCTTTGACTAGGGATGTTTAATGATTTATCCTTCGTGGACTGATACTGTCTCATATCATTCTCAATCCAGGAACAAATCACAGAGACCTCCTATCATTTATATATCTAGGTGATCTAATCACAAATGATAAGAGTGCAATCTTCTTTGTCACATAGTTAATTTGTACAACAACACCATGATATGTACAAATAGTGACGCTATGGGTCATAATTGTCCAACAAGACTGGCACTGGTTTTTTGGGCCAAAGTCAAGACCTTTGTCCGTCGCGGATGTGTTTGAATCTTGAAGGCTTTGTTCCATATCGGTGTCTTGTCCAAGTTGTGATTTGTTGGCCAAAGTCAAGATCACTTCTTGTCCATCGACATCGATTACGAAGCTTTCCATGGTCAATGGGTTCCGCTTAACTGGGATCACTAAGTTTCTTATGCCAAAGTCAAGGCTTAGTTGATTCAGAGGAAAAATGTTAGGGAATATATTGGATATATTGGCATATATAGGATATATGTTTCGGACTTGGATTTCCACCTACTGGATCTAGGTATTGGATGGGATCCAATTGATCTTAGAGATCTACCTAGTTAATTATCATACAATTTGTTGGACAAAGTCAAGATTGTATGTTATTTAATGGGATCCTAGCCCACTAGGAAATAAGGTTTCCCGAGTACTCCACAGAGGGTTAGAGGCTCACCGAAAAATAGTGGGAGGCAAGTATTAAATTTGCAATATTCGTTTAGTTACTTGCCAATACACGCTCATTTCAATTTTTCGTCAAATAAATTATTTATTAGTTGGACTAATATTTAATCGTTGTTTTAATTAAACAGTTGGACTGTATTCAAACTACATCAATTAATAGTTGATTTTATAATTGGATTATAGTAATCAATATAATTGAATTTAACCTATTAAATTATAGTTGATTATATAGTTAGACTATAGTAATCATTATAATCAATAGTACCTAAAATCGTTGATTGGATAGTTGGACTATAGCAATCAACATAAAATGAAAGATTAGCGTTTAGAACATAATTCTGGGAGAAAATATTTTTAAACGGCTTCAATTTTCAAATTGGGAATAAAACTTCAGGATAGTCCTGAAAACCGAGAAGTTACTTTATTTGATATAGTGACGTCTCGAGCCTAAGCCCGGAGTTGAGCAAATAGTAGAACATGATATTTGGAGTATTCATGTGATGATAACTTTAGTGCTTAATCCGTTAAGCTTGCCAAATAGACTCCTTAATTTCTTAATCAGAACTAATGATTAGATCCTTATAGTATGATAATGAAATGAAAGGATCTTCATAGATCTATCCTTAGATCTTAGAAGTACAAATTGCAATAGAAAAATCTTGGAGAGTTAATGGCTATACTCAAGGAGACAAAGCCAAAGTTTGCAATAGGGCAAGAAGCGCAAGGCGCATCTTACTTCGACATTCCAGCAGGCCTAGGCTTGGCCGAAGGCTTCTGGGGTGTAGAAAAGGGGCAAAAGCAAAATCATTATAATCTTCTGGGAAGAAAAAGGACATATCCCAAGATGTCTGCCTAAACTGTGGCAAACGGGGTCACTGAAGCGTGACTACCATATGGACAAGGCAGACATGAAGGAAGTGAAGACGGGGCAAGGCTCCGACTTCAAATATGTTTGTCATAAACATGTTCACTACTAGTATTAAAATTGGATTTTAGATACTAATGTGGTACATAAATATATGCTGATGTGCAGAATCTGCTGAGAGCAGGATACTGACTTCAGATGGGATCTATCTACGAATCGAAAACGGGACGAGAGTCACTGTTTTAAAACCGTAGAAACCTAAGTTTAGGAACTCCCTTTGGGTATGTACTTAAATTAGGAAATTGTTAGAATGTAACTAGTTGACTAGAAAACATTATCTCTATATCAGGGTTTAACCCGTTGCGGGTATACTTTTATATTCTAGAACACTAAAGTGTTTTATTTTATAAAGATGATATTGAGAGAAACACATTAGATGTGAATAAAAGTATTTATATTTTGAATATAAATAAATCTCAAACGTATAACAGGACAAACAAATAGCTCAAACTGATTTAATCAGTTGAGACTTATAAGTGGCATTGTTGTCTGAGACACAATTAACAAGACTCGTATATCCACACTTTCGAAGAGTGGATACTAGGACGGATTTGATTCTATTCAAATAATGTCTACGAATCTTGTTTATTAGGCAAAGTGCCTATAACACCTTTTACTTGGTAAAAGTGCAAATGCCACCGATCTGTAGCCCTTATTCATAGTGATGTAAGTGGACCCATATCTAGCTAGGCTAGAGGTGGATATGAATATTTTGTGACTTTTACGGATGTGGCATCGCGTTATGGTTATGTGTTTCTTTAGAACACAAATCGGAAATTTTTGATTAATTCAAAGAGTTTCGACACGAAGTAGACAAACAGATCGGATAAGTATTAAACCATCACGGTTAGACCATGATGGAAAATACTTAAGCAATAAGTTTCTCAAATACTGAAAGAGTATAGTATTCTTTCAATGAGGACTCCTTCAGGAACACGTCAATTTGACGGTGTGTCCGAAGGAGAAACCAAATTTTGTTGGACATGATAAGGTTAATCATGAGTCGCTCTGAGCTACTATTTCCTTCTAAGGATAGCTTTAAACAGTGCAAAACTTATTTGAATAAGGTTCCATAAAAATTGTTTGACAGACTTCATATTAGATATGAAAGTGGAAAGAAACTGGTTTTCTCATTCCTGAAAATTTGGGAATGTGGGCATATGTTTGGATGATACCAAACTAGAACCCAATCGGATAAGTGCCTAACATGTAGGTTATCCTAGGAAACCAAAGTATAATACTTAAATCTCACAAGACAACAATGTAATGTTGCTCACCATGCGGTTTCCTAGAGGAATACCTATATGCCAGTGGTAAGTGGGAGGAAAGTAAAACTCGATGAAAATCAGAGTAATACTGTTCAAGGCACCGATTCCTTAATGGAACACAAATAGTTCATCAAGGATGAATCTATACCAATAATCTTCGAATACACAAGAACCGCATAGGTCGGAAAGAGTCAGAAAACAACCTAGGGTTGTTGGAGTTTCTATAGGTCCCAAGATCAAAACTCAAGCATGAAACACAAGTGAATACAACGACGAAATAATTTGAATACTTACATCGAGCGGTTGAGCGACGATTTGGGCAACAAAAATGAAATCGCCTTGACAGTGGACTGTACTGCAGTGGGCTGCTGTGAACAGTAAATTTCGCCCCTTATCTTCAAGTTTGAAGCTCAAGCTTCATCATTTGAATCCCGGCTCATGGGTAAGCTTCATATCACCTTCGTATTGATCCCGGAGTGTGCTAGCACTCTTGTTTTTGCATCAAAAACGCACTTGGCTTCCCTCCATTTTCGGTCACTGCCCAGCAAAACCAGAAATGGCGTGTGAAGAGAGGAAGAAGAAGAAGAAGAGAGAGAGGAGGGAAAAGTGTGTCTCACGGTTTTGTGTGTGTAATTTGTGTATCTAATACACATGAATTTCATTTGAAATTCATTTCACACACATTTGGCTTTAATTGCCAACCACACACATCACTCATCACATCAAGTCAACTCAATCAAGTGTCAAGTCACATCACTCAAAGTGACAAGTGATTTGACGCTTGATGCGACTAATGATTTGACGCTTGATTTGATTTGCGTGCCGCACTCGAATTCGAAATGCGAATGCGCTCGCAAATAATCTCGGGCTCGGATTCGCTAATTCCAAATTAATGAATTTCCTTTGCGTCGTAATTAAATGATTACGCCTAGCGAAATCACTATTCACGGTCGCTAACGAATTATTCTGAATTAATTCGTTCGCCCGAATTAAAATCTAATTTTAAATCCGCGTCGAATCCAATTTCATATAATATATCCAATATATTAATTTACCGATTAATTCCAATTAATCGTTCTCTCTCTTTAAATTGATATTTATCCCAGATAAAATATCTCTGTAATTAATCCCAGATTAATTTCTCCTCTCATCATATTAATCCGAGATTAATAAAAGTGCGAGTCATACGTCATCGTGTGAATCTTTGGGAAGCGACCCATGAGATCCCCGGATATGTGGCAGTCAAATCGATCATCGGACTATCCGAACACGTAAGTACCAAGTACTACGTTTTACCGATTTACTAGACAAGGTTGGCTTCTAGCAAAGCACCAAGTCTTCCCAATTCTCCGGACATATTCTTATAAGAATATTCAAGGATCTATATCAAGCGTAGTATACCAATTGTATTGTGTATATCGGCCCAGTATCAATAGTCACGTGCTAGGGCTGGGGCTGGATAAGTGTCTGCCCCGTCCGAAGCACATGTCGGATGTCTGGTAACATAGTCTCTATAATCAGATATTTTCATGACCTGGTCACAATATCCTGATTGGTTGTGCAACACAAGAGCACTAGTACCGTATCCTGCGTGACATCATCTCCTTTATGATTGAAGTGATACTTCCGTCTTGACATCACACCCAATACACTACGACTCTCTGATAAACCCAGAAGTGGTGTACGCAGAAACCGG
>SKCR01052906.1:0-49761 GCA_019454045.1 Zanthoxylum bungeanum | reverse complement strand
TTCTGAAAATTTTGGGTTAATATATAAGTTTAGAAACTAAGGGCTATTTCATAATTTTCAAAGTATAGAGATTATCTTGTAATTTCAAAAAATATATATGAATTCATTATATATTATTTTGGTAAGAAAATTTTTTTGCCCCACTGATTGAAAATTCTGGATACGCCACTGTATATGGATGTGTGGATAAACTGATGTTGTCATAAACTCTTACAAGGATACTACTCAGGATTTGAACCTGAGACCGTAAAATAAGATCCCAAAGCTCATCACTGTTCAATATTACAGCCAAATCAGATTAAAATTGTATCAATTTCCACCTTAATGGTAACAAATACTAATTTTGTTAATGATTTTATGTAAAAATATGAAAATACCCCACAATAGATATTTAAAAACATATAATTACAAATTTTACCATAGAAAAAAAATTACTTTTAATATTCCTTATATTACTTAATAATAAAATTATAAATAAAAAGCTTCATTAGTTAATCAATACCAACAAAATGGAGTGCACTGTCGTTTTCAAAAAATGTATATCCTACCATTTTTTTTGGGAATATTAGGAAAATTTCACGTCATTTATATGGATATGTGGATAAACTGATGTTGTCCTAAACTCTTATAAGGATATTACTCAGGATTTGAATCTGAGACCTTAAAAACAAGATCCCAAAACTCATCACCGTTCAATATTACATCCAAATCAGATAAAAAGTCCACACATTCGTTGGTCGTCTTTTGCCTTTCGAAATAAAAACAAGAGCACTTAATATTTCAATTCACCAAAATCAAGCTACATAACCATTTTCACAGCCTAAAATACTGAACTTAGTTCCTCCCAAATCACAGCCATGGCCATTTGGTGGATACTTTAATTTTGAGCCATTTGAGTGTTAGGGTTGGTGCTCGGAGTGCCAATCCGGATCGTATTTATGTCCGATTCATAAATACGAACAATTCTATTTTCCATAATATTACTATTTTAAGTGGTAGCACCATTATCTTTTATACACTTATTCGATCTAATTACGATTATATATCTGATTATGATTAGATCAAAACTAAATCTGGTTTAGTGATACATGTATATTAGACAAAGACCATAGGATTTACGTTGTAGTGCGCAGTTACAACATAGTTTGTAATTGACATTGGGAAGTGCACTATAAGATGTATATCCTTAAATAAAGTTCCTGGTCAAGATTTACTACACGGGTCGATTAGTAAAATTCGCTGAGACCAGTACATGTCGTATATCGTGACTTGATCCGATAGTTTATCCCAGTGAACCATGAGTCTCGGGAGACTCGTATAGACATGTAGGTGTTTATTTGATAAGACACTGAACGACTCACATAATATTTCCTAATAGATGGTACACCAACATCAATATGAATTTTCACTAGTTGAGCGAGCATAGTGGTCCTTCGACTTGAGATACCACAGTGGGATATATGAGTTATCCTTCATACTTTGATGGCAGTCACGTCACCGATCTATTCATGATCAGACCTCCGCCTGTTCGTTGGGTGTGGACTGATGCTCATGATATCCAGTGCGTATCAAGGGAGGATGTCAGTCCTGTGTACATGATATAGGCATCCACATGTGTTTACGATATAATAAATCCATGACCGTTGCATAACTTTGGAAATCTGTTCCGAGTGTTATTTAGAGATCGTAAATTGAAAGTCGACTATATTATACCGAACGGATTTGACGTTGTTATATATATCCCAGGTATAATATGGATAGCTTGTGACGGAGGGATTATACGTATGCAATGACCTCGACTTGCATAGTTTAGCGAGATTATCTGTGGTCGTCATAATCCATGAGTGGGGTGGATTATGGACACGAAATTGGATTTCATGACGGATAAACCTAAACTTAGAGAGTCTCACAATATGAAGTGTACTCGTTGAGTACTTGGGCAACTCGATATGAATAATACGGATTATTCATAATATTTCACCGGATTAAGTGAGTTAATTCGGATCGTTTAATCGGTTAAATGATAACACATGCAATAATGGATTTTGTCCGATAATAATTATTGTGTATTTGTATTTGATACATAATACGATTAGATACACATTAATTATTCGTCAAATGAGATTTTGACACATGTCATGAATATATGTATTTTTATTTTATGTAAATAAAATACATATATAATAATAATTATATTAATTGATTATTTCGATATTTAATTGTTAAATATTTAAATGATTAATTAATAACTCTTTTTCATAAATGTTATGAAAATTTGTCCAATTATTATTGGTTTGTATGGCATGATTTAATTGGACTTTATTTGTCAAAATATGATTGGTAATATAAAGTTTGATTTGATTTTAATTTGATTAAATTTACAAAATCCCATTTTTACCCTTGGAAAGTCGGTTTCAATGTTTTAAAAAGGGAAATTGTTTTCTTCATCATCCAAGCTTCAACCATGGTCGAAAATACCTAAGGAAATGGGTTCCAAAATTTGTTTGAAAAATCCATGAAGAAAAGAAGGAAAATCAAGAAAAAAGTTTGGGATTTCAAGTGATTAAAAGGTAATTGTCTTAACCCTAAGCTTAGAAATTTGATTCTTGTTTCTTGATGATTTAGAAAGGTTCCAAGGTTTCGGATGATGGATTGGAAGTTATATTGCATGTGTGAAGTAGTTTTGGAAGTAATTAGTGTAATTATTGGCCAATTTGATCAATTGTTGATGAGTTGCTATTCTAGAGTGTTATGACCACTCTTATGACACCTAGAATTGTTCTTGGGTTGTTCATATGTGGTGACTTTGGTTGGTGTTATGATTAATTAGATTAATCTTGAAAATTTGGATTTAAAGCATGAAAATTAGAATTTTTGGTTTCTGGATCAGATTCTGCAAAACTGGAAATTTTGTGATGATTTTAATGTCATATGAATGTAATGGATGTGTTTTGGAAGTTTGAACAATTGCCGGAAAGTGTTTACGAGTTGAAATAAGCGAAAACGGCCAAAAACGGCGTTACCAGGTGACTTTTGAGTCAACCGGGTGACGGCTGCCCAAACAGTGAATCTGTCACTGTTCGGGCAGCCCATGAACTGCCCTGACACTATTTGGGCTGACTTGGGCAGTCCTCATAAGTGTCAGGTGGTCGGTTCGGTCAAAAACGTGTTTTGCATCATTTTGCGGAAAAATAGTTTTCGTAAAAGTTTCGCGACGTTTCAACTTTATTTATGTTGATATTTGATATTGAATAAATAGGTTTAGGTGAAATATGAATATTATTCATATTAGATATTAAATAATTTATTCGGTAATTTGAAAAAGTTTTAAATTACGATTTCGCTCGAACCGCGCTTCCGCCGCGCCCATCGCCCAAAACCCCAACAAATTGGTATCAGAGCGGGTTTGATGCTTCATTCTTTACATTACTCATGCTTGATATTTGATATATAACCAATTTTAATGTTCGCACATGCTTGGAATCTATATATGTTTCTTTACTTTTCGGTTCTACACTAACGAAGATGTAACATAAATTTAATAGTTAATTGTGTTATGTTTTCTAAAGTAGAATTGAAATATTTAGAAAGTGATTTAGATTAAAATTTTGCATTTGATGTAGATTATTTCTTCCAGAGGAAAATCCCCGCTTTTAAATATGGCTGTAAAGTAACGTGTATTGGATACATGTTTCTTAGTCCGTCTTGTCAGTACGGTTTATGGGTATCTTTCTATAACTGCATCCGATATCGTGCCAAAGCTATTTGATATATAATCCAATTTTAATGTTCGCACATGCTTGGAATCTATATATGTTTCTTTACTTTTCGGTTCTACACTAACGAAGATGTAACAGAAATTTAATAGTTAAATTGTGTTATGTTTTCTAAAGTAGAATTGAAATATTTAGAAAGTGATTTAGATTAAAATTCTGCATTTGATGTAGATTATTTCTTCCAGAGGAAAATCCCCGCTTTTAAATATGGCTGTAAAGTAATGTGTATTGGATACATGTTTCTTGGTCGTCTTGTCAGTACGGTTTATGGGTATCTTTCTATAACTGCATCCGAGATCGTACCAAAGCTTTGAGGGTGTAGGTTATAGATTATTATCCATACCGGTTGTATATTGATACTGGACAAATTCAAGTGAAAGTGGAAATCCTGAACGTGCCAAGCTGTCAGGACTACATCGGTAACTTGAGTTTGTCATTGACAAATGAAGCCTTGATACGCCTCATTGTGAACGTGCCAAAGTTGTCATAACGAGAAACGATCAGGACCAAAACCAGGAGTCACTGGTGAGTTATTGACAAAGAGTTGTCTACCTAATGAATATACGTAGGCGAGATCGTGCCAAAGTTGTGAGTCGAAATATATCATGGGATCCTACTCTCACTATGGAATTCGATTTAATTATTGAATTCCCATTATTTATTGGGGATTACGGTATTACGTAAAGTAGTGGGAGACACTGCTGAGTTTAAAATCCATAACTTAAGCAGTGTGTAATTTTTTAGAAAATGCTGCTTTCATTTTCCTTTATTCTATATTGTTTATAGATTTATACTTCTAATCTGTTGCATGCTTATTACTTGAATAGGTTTTCTGACTTTACTTATGGTTGCGTAGTTCTAGAATAGGTTCTAGAAAGACAGTAGACTTAGATATTGTTAGATTAGTTAAAATCATCGAGAACTGTTGTTCTGATTTCCTTGTAAATCAAGATGGTTTGTGACTTAGTTTCTAAGTCACGATTAGGTAATCTAAAAGGATATATGTTTTTAGGATATAATTATCTAGTTAGAATTATTTCTTGTGCAGTAAGAATTGACTTGAATAGTTCATATCTCGAGATTCTTGACTGGCATTAAGAAAACTCCATTAGTATTTGTTTATCTTTTAATGACATTCTTCGCTTTTAGTGACTTTTAGAAGTCACGTGTCTGACACAGTTTGCTAATCAATCATTTGCAATTGTTATGAATAATTGAACGCAAATTATAAAGCTTAAGAAATGAGATGTGTATAGTTGTGTGCAGAGAATATTGATTCTCACAATACGACGACTATAAGTATTGGATACTAGATCTCCCGTCTAGTTATTTAAAATAATGTTTAATAACTGTTTTGATATTTGATATCAGAATTTGTGACAATTTGATAGTTACTTGCTATGTATAAACAGTTGTTACATATTTTAAGACGACTAGTAGTGTCATTAATAAAAGATAAGCATTAAGAAAAATATTCGGTTAACTAAATAAATTAGAACTGTGTTTAATTTATAAGATTTTATCACATAAGCATAAGATGCTTGTTCCTTATGGTAAAAGATGGTCCGATACGAGTTCACACCACATATCCTTATCCATTTAATGAATATTGTATTCAGGATGTGATTAAATCTCATTTAACCAATGATCGTCATTTGACCACAAGATTTATTAGACTAATATATTGGATGTATGTGGTTTAATAAATTAGTAATTGTCTTATATAGTTTTCTTTACTCTGTAACTTATTTAATGAATTGTCATGACTTAGTTACGTGTTTCTTATAGAGAACATGTTGAACGTCTTGAATGGTTCGAGAACTTTCAATATGTTTGTGATGAAACGCAGATAGAATATTTTGAATGGTTCAAATATATTCTATTTGTAGTGTTGAAAATTATATTTTAAAATCCATCGTGAGTCTTTGAATTGTTCAAAGATGTTTGATATGATCAAACATATGAATTTAAGGCAATTAGTTCTAAGATTATTTAATGAATATGATTCTTACTCAATATTAAACTTTCATGATTCCATCTTGATGGAATTAGTTAGTGGGAGTAATTGAATCTTATATGATTTGATTCGTTGATATTGAATGTTACCGATTTTTTTTTCAATACTCTTGGGATTATGCTCCAGTAACTCTAATTCATCTCTTTAATTAAGGTTCCATTAGCTCATACTACTACATATATGATATGTATAGTAGAAAATTCGAATCTTGAAAAGTTTGAGATTTGAGACTTTCTTTTGTATAATTTTTATATAATTGAAAGTACTTGCGCCTCAGAGTTTCGAGTGAAAGGTTTATCATATATTCTATTTAATATAATATTGTATTCTATTTGATAAAATATCTTTTCTACGATCCCGAGTAATAAAATTGTTTTGTTACTTGGTGGTTGACATTGGATGTTGACGATTGCAGAAAAATTTGACTTATTGAAGTCAAATATGAGAATGATAAACTATAAGTGGAACTACGTAATTAATAAGATGAAAAGACCCTTAGACAACTTCCGTATAAGTACAATAGGATGTCAGAATCATTTACAAAGTATTCGATACTTAACGATTCTGTTGTTTTCTTATCGAAGAAAATTATCTTATAACTTGTAGTGAGAGCGATATTTGATATCGATTTCAGAAATTACCATTGAACCATAGATCTAAAATTGTTCATAGCTTACTACGATCAAGTTTTGAACTTGATTAAGCTTTCGGTATGAATTGTTCATAAAATGTGCAAATTGTTTGCGTAGCAAAAGTAAAGTGAACTTTATAAAGGTTTGACCTTTATAGTATGACAGTGAGAAAAGTTATACTCAGTAGTCTATTGTAGATTCTGAGGAAACTTATCTCTGGTCGCACTAATTGAACAATTAAATATCTGTTGGTTAATGTTGATATTAAACTGTATTTTAGCTAAAGAATACAAAGTGGCGTTCTTGAGTGATTTCTTCGAATGAGAAATCCGTTGTGTTTTCTTTGTTTGGAGAGTTCATTCTGAAATGGCCCTAGAGTTTGTATTCTGCTAAGATCACAGTTTGATATACTAGCTTTTTGAGCCTATTGTAGACTCAGATAAGCTTTCCGAAAATTTGTGTTCTCTGATTTTGATATCAGTCAGATTGTCTGGTTTTATCGAAACATATAGAATACGTTTTTGGTAGTAGGGTCAGTGGGAGCTTACAAATTTCTTCCAGTACTATATATTCGAAGTCTTCTTTTCTCAGTGTAAACAGTGAAAGTAGTCTCTGTTATATTTGATATAAAGTCTTATATAAGATATAAAATTAAGAGACTTATGAGATATTCCCATTAGTCGCATATTAGATATGATCTAATAAATGACACAATAAGACTATATGTATGACAGTTAGTATAATTGTTTGACAGTTAACGTGTCTTTTATATATATAATATTTATCTTTCGTAAATGATGATTCCTTTGTCGAAAGATAGATTGATTGGAATGTCTAGTTAATCTTATGCATCATAGGATGATGCCGCAATGAATACTATATTATGTGCGATTAAAGATATCAATTTAATCGTAATTGTTACGAGTTATTTTGATATGGTGTAGACCATATGATGGTTCTTTGAGATATTAAGAACGAGTTTCTTATTCATGGAGAATTTAGTCTGCAACCATTAGGTCAGATTAGATTTGATTCTAATTATGACATTAGATGGTCTATGTCATATAAAGTCAGAAAAGATGCAGTGGGAGTGTCACCGTTGATTTTACTAAACTAGTGGAATCAGTTGCAACTTGTGAAGTATTGACTTATGAAGTTTCATAGTGACCCTATAGATTAGAAGTTTTCGTATTAGTGTAGTGTTTGCGGTTGTCTTATAGTATTTATATCTGATTTCTAAATACATAGACAACTTAGTAGCTATAGCACAATACTGATATAGCGTCTGAGTCATATTGATGTGGAATTTCGATTCTACAAAATATGAATGATGCTGGCTTAGGAAAACGGTTGGGTTTGTTGGACAGACTCGATTTGTAAAAGCAGACTTACTTGTTGTTGCCTACCTCTTGAGTGCTGGTGAGCTCTTGAGGGCAATGAGTATGCGATACACATTAAGATGTGTATAGGATACTGTGGATTGGCACTAGAGCAAGTGGGAGAAATTGTTAGGGTTGGTGCTCGGAGTGCCAATCCGGATCGTATTTATGTCCGATTCATAAATACGAACAATTCTATTTTCCATAATATTACAATTTTAAGTGGTAGCACCCTTGTCTTTTATACACTTATTCGATCTAATTACGATTAGATATCTGATTATGATTAGATCGAAACTAAATCTGGTTTAGTGATATGTGTATATTAGACAAAGACCCTAAGATTTACAATGTAGTGCGCAGTTACAACTTAGTTTGTAATTGACATTGGGAAGTGTACTATAAGATGTATATCCTTAAATAAAGTTTCTGGTCAAGATTTACTAACACAGGTCGGTTAGTAAAATCCGATAAGATCAGTACATGTCGTATATCGTGACTTGGTCTGATGGTTTATCCCAGTGAACCATGAGTCTCGAAGACTTGTATAGACATGTATGTGTTTATTTGATAAGACACTGAATGACTCACTGAAGATTTCCTAATAGATGGTACATCAACATCAATATGAATCTTCACGAGTTGAGCGAGCATAGTGGTCATTCGACTTGAGGTACCACAGTGGGATATATGAGTTAGCCTTCATACTTTGATGGCAGTCACGTCACCGATCTATTCATGATCAGACCTCCGCCTGTTCGTAGGGTGTGGACTGATGCTCATGATATCCAGTGCGTATCAAGAGAAGATCCGTCAGTCATGTGTACAGGATATAGGCATCCACATGTGTTTACGATCTAGTAAATCCATGGCCGTTGCATAACTTCGGAAATCCGTTCCGAGTGTTATTTAGAGATCGTAAATTGAAAGTCGACTATATTATACCGAACGGATTTAACGTTGTTATCTATATCTCATGTATAATATGGATAGCCTGTGACGGAGGGGTTATACGTATGCAATGGCCTCGGCTTGCATAGTTTAGCGAAATTATTCGTGGTCGTCATAATACATGAGTTGGTGGATTATAGATACGAAATTGGATTTCGTGACGGATAACCTAAACTTAGAGAGTCCCACAATATGAAGTGTACTCGTTGAGCAATTGGGCAACTCGATATAAATAATACAAATTATTCATAATACTTCACCGGATTAAGTGAGTTAATTCGGATCGTTTAATCGGTTAAATGATAACACATGCAATATGAGATTTTGTCCGATAATAATTATTGTGTATTTGTATTTGATTCATAATATGATTAGATACACATTAATTATTCGTCAAATGAGATTTTGACATATGCCATAAATATATGTATTTTTTATTTTATTGTAAATAAAATACATATATAATAATAATTATATTAATTGATTATTTTGATATTTAATTGTTAAATATTTAAATGATTAATTAATAACTCTTTTTCATAAATGTTATGAAAATTTATCCAATTATTATTGGTTTGTATGGCATGATTTAATTGGACTTTATTTGTCAAAATATGATTTGATAATATAAAGTTTGATTTGATTTTAATTTGATTAAATTTACAAAATCCCATTTTTACCCTTGGAAAGTTGGTTTCAATGTTTTAAAAAGGGAAATTGTTTTCTTCATCATCCAAGCTTCAACCATGGCCGAAAATACCTAAGGAAATGGGTTCCAAAATTTGTTTGAAAAATCCATGAAGAAAATAAGGAAAATCAAGAAAAAAGTTTGGGATTTCATGTGATTAAAAGATAATCTACTTAACCCTAAGCTTAGAATTTGATTTCTTATTTCATGATTTAGAAAGGTTCTATGGTTCCTTCAAATCTGAAAAATTAGGGCTTTTGGTTGTGGATGATGGATTAGAAGTTATATTGCATGTGTGAAGTAGATTTGGAAGTAATTAGTGTAATTATTGGCCAATTTGATCAATTATTGATGAGTTTCTATTCTAGAGTGTTATGACCACTCTTGTGACATCTAGAAATTTTCTTGGGTTGTTCATATGTGGTGACTTTGGTTGGTGTTATGATTAATTAGATTAATCTTGAAAATTTGGATTTAAAGCATGAAAATTGGAATTTTTGGTTTCTGGATCAAATTCTACAAAACTGGAAATTCTGTGATGATTTTGATATCATATGAATGTAATGGATGTGTTTTGGGAGTTGGAAAAATTGCCGGAAAGTGTTTCCGAGTTGAAATAAGCGAAAACGGCCAAAAACGACGTTACCAGGTGACGGCTGCCCAAACAATGAATCTGTCACTGTTCGGGCAGCCTATGAACTGCCCTGACACTATTGGGGCTGACCTGGGCAGTCCCCATAAGTGTCGGGTGGTCGGTTCGGTCAAAAACGTATTTTGCATCATTTTACGGAAAAATAATTTTCATAAGAGTTTCGCGACGTTTCAACTTTATTTATGTTGATTTTTGATATTGAATAAATATGTTTAGGTGAAATATGAATAAATTATTCATATTAGATATTGAATAATTTATTCGGTAATTTGAAAAAGTTTTAAATTATGATTTCGCCCGAACCGCGCTTCCGCCGCTCCCATCGCCAAAACCCCAACATTGAGTGCTTGAATTTTGGAACAAAGAGGTGTTTAGGTTTAAGGGATTTTTAGATTTGATGATTGAACGGCAGCGTTTTGCTACAATAACTCATTCTTTGTCAAATGACGATTTTACCCTCATGATATCACTTTTTCTTCAACTTTGTTAACGGCAAACAGTAATTTCAAACAATTTTATACATTATGATAGACCTACGAATATTTTTTAAATTTTCAGATAGTTTCAAATTTAAACTTAATTTTTGGGTAAAAAAAGTGACTTCGCCATTATTAATATTTAATGCTCAAAATTCTCTATTAAAAAAAACGACTCTAATCAACACTTGTACAATTTCCACAGCAACGTAAAAGTCAACCGACAAGTCGTACCCTGACATAATCTCCCTCCGACAACTCATACTAAATCAAACGTCCTCAAATATTAAAATATTGGAAAATTATCATTTTCTCACCTAAAAAATTATTAAATTTCAGTGTTATTCAAAAACTTTTAAAATGTTCATTTCTTCATCTGAAATTCAAAAAAATTTCACTTTTCCGCCAAGATGTTGTTAGGGTTGGTGCTCGGAGTGCCAAGCCGGATCATATTTATGTCTGATTCATGTATACGAACAATTCATTTTTCCATAATATTACTTATTTAATGGTAGCAGCTCTTGTCTTTTATATACATATTCAATTTAATTACGATTAGATATCTAATTATGATTAGATTGAAACTAAATCTGATTTAGTGATATGTGTATATTAGACAAAGACCCTAAGATTTATAATGTAGTGCACAGTTACAACGTAGTTTGTAATTTACATTAGGAAGCGTCACTATAAGTTGTATATCCTTAAATAAAGTTTCTGGTCAAGATTTACTAACACAGACCGGTTAGTAAAATCCGATGAGACCAGTACATGTCGTATATCGTGACTAGGTCCGATGGTTTATCCCAATGAAACATGAGTCTCGAGAGATTCGTATAGACATGTAGGTTTTTATTTGATGAACACTGAACGACTCACTGAAGATTTCTTAATAGATGGTACACCAACGTCAATAGGAATCTTCTCGATTTGAGTGAGCATAGTGTTCATTAGACTTGAGATACTACGGTGAATATATGAGTTATCCTCCACACTTTGATGGCAGTCACGTCACCGATCTATTTAGATCAGACCTCTGCCTGTTCGTTGGGTGTGGACTGATGCTCATGATATCCAGTGCGTATCAAGATAGAATATGTCAGTCCTGTGTACATGGCATAGGTATCCAACACATGTTTGCGATCTAGTAAATTCATGGCCGTGGTATAACTTCAGAAGCGAGTTACGAGTGTTATTTAGAAATCGTAAATTTAAAAGTCGACTATTTTATACCATAAAAATTTGACGTTCTTATCTATGTCCCAGATATAATATGGATAGCCTGTGACAGAGGGATTATACATATGCAATGACCTCGACTTGAATAGTTTAGCGAGATTATCTGTGGTCGTCATAATTCATGAGTGGGTGGATTATGGACACGAAACTGGATTTCGTGACGGATAAACCTAAACTTAGAGAGTCTCACAATATGAAGTGTACTCGTTGAGCACTTGGGCAACGCGTTATGAATAATATAGATTATTAATAATACTTCACCGAATTAAATGAGTTAATTCGAGTAGTTTAAACGGTTAAACGAAAATACATGTATTAGGGGCATTTCGATCAATTGATAATTAATGTGTATTTATATTTGATACAAGATTTGATTTGATACATATTAATTAATTGTCAAATGAGACTTTGACACATGCCATTAATTTATATGTATTTGTTATTTAATGTAAATAAAAATACATATATAATAATAATCGCATTAATTAATTATTTAGATGTTTAAATGTTAAATATCTAGATAATTAAATTATTTCAATATTACATAAATGTTATGCAATATGTTTGATTATTATTGGTTACATGTAGCATGATTTTATTAAGCTTAAAGTTTACAAATTGGATTTGTTAATTTAAAGCTTATTTTCATTATTTAATTAGATTAATTGACCAAATGACCAAAATACCCCTCTTTTAACCCCTAAGTCGGTTTTGGCTTGTATTTAAAGTGGTAAATTTTTGTTTTCTCATTTTAAGTAAGCCACGGCTGAAACCCATCTCAAAGAAAGCACCCAAAAATTTTCTTGAAGAATCAAAGAAGAAAATCAAGAAAAAGTTTAAGGATTTTAGAAGATTTGGAGGTAATCTTCATAACTCTTAAACTTAGAAAGTTTGTTTTTTGAGTATCTAGACATGTTCTAGGGTTTATTTATTTCTTATATTTTGGGGGTTTTTGATTTGGAGGATGGATTTGGAGGCTATTAGTGTAATATTGATTCAATTTTATCATTTGATGACTTGTTGTCATTCTAGAGTGTTATGACCACTCTTGTAACTCCTATAATTGTTCTTGAGTTCTTCATAGGTGGTGGCTTTGGTTGGTGTTAGTATTAATAAGATTGATATTGAGAAAAATTAGATTTATAACATGAAAAATGATATTTTTATTATAAAAATCATATCTGGAAATTCTGTGTTTTTGGTGATGAAAAGTATGTTGTATAAATGTATTGGATGTGTTTTGAGCATTGGAACAATTGCCGGAAATTATTTCGAAGTTGAAATATGTGAAAACGGTGAAAAATAACGTTACCGAGTGAGTTTCGGGCTTACCGGGTGTCTGCTGTCCAAACAGTGAATTGACCACTGTTTGGGCAGCCCATGAATTGCCCAAGCACTATTGGAGCTAACCTGGGCAGCCCCCATGGGTGTTGGTTGGTCGGTTCGGACAAAAACGCGTTTTATGCCATTTTACGGAAAAACGTTTTCGTAAAAGTTTCGTGATGTTCTTAACTATTTATGTCGTTATTTGATATCGAATAAATATGTTTATGTGACATATGAATGGATTATTCATATTGGATATTGAATAATTTATTCGGTAATTTAAAAGGTTTTAAAATTATGATTTCATCCGAACCGAGAGCTTCCGCTGCGCCCGCGCCAAAACCCCAACAGATGTTAACATCGTTAGAATTTTCCTGACGTCATAAAGATATTTTGGTCATTGGATAACGTCAGGGTGAAAAAATGAACATTTTTGAACTTTGGGTGGAAAAATTGAACATTTTTTATATTTAAATTATTTTAGATGCATTGTGAATTGTAAATATTATTTTGGAAGTTAAATGAATATTGTTTATTATGAATGTTACCATATTTTATTTTGGATTTTTAAATTAAATAATTTACAAATTTTGAAAAATACAAAAAAATGGATTTATTATGGATTTGGATATCCGAAAATCTACACACATAGATATACCCCATTCAGATCCACAAATTGTAATACAAATTTAAATATGGATCTGCATTTTGTAGGGGTTTCGCGGTGCGGTTCAGGTCGGGATTTTCATTTTGTGGACGCAGATTTAGATCAAGGCCACAATCGAGATTTTCTTTCTGTAGGGCGCGATTGAATCCTGCAAAATAAATAAAGCGAATAAGGAGTGATCTGCCCACCGGTGTGGTGGGGACCGTGTGCACTCCGACGCTCAAGTTAGCCTATGTAGTGATGAAGTAAGATAAATAAATTAAGGTCTGATATATACCTTAATCTAGGTTTGTGGGCCGTGAGGGCGGTCAATCGTAGAAATGTCTAGGTATTCTGTGTCTAATGGCTTTTTCGATCCTTGATCTTGTCTTTCCTTTCTTCTTTTATAGGCTTCTCCCCGTGAATCTGCCCGTTGGAGTCGACTTTGTTGAGCGTTTAATTCAGATATTTCATGATAGATAACTGAAGATCTCATCTTCTTCCCATAACTCTCGATCTTAATGGTCACATTTATGTGTCTGTTTCTTTTATATTAGCTTTGTAACTGGTGTCCGTTGATATGCATAACATCTTTAGGTATGGGCTCAATCGGTTGATGGGCTTTTGGCTTCGTCGTGAGATGTCGTTTTTGCCCTTGGGTCAATTTTGGCCCATAACATTTTTAGGTATGGGCTCAATCGGTTGATGGGCTTTTGGCTTCGTCGTGAGATGTCGTTTTTGCCCTTGGGTCAATTTTGGCCCAAACAGTTTGTCCCCTACTCTTCAAGTCTGGTAGTCCTAGGCTTGAAGAGTATCCGTCATGTCGTATGAATCTTTATGAGTAGCTTTATACGTCTGTACCACGATGATTTAGGAATAAATTTGATTTGGGTGTTGCAGAGTGCAAATGAAATGCCATGGGTTTATCCTTGGTTGGGGTAAACCCCAAATCCATATTAAGCATGATTGAATCCTCTTTTTAATATGTCGTGTGAATTGGGAATGCCCTTCGTTCTGTCGAGGAAGATGGGGGTCTCTGGTTGACCAAACTGTATATTTGGGAGGAGCTTTATTTGACACATTCGTTTGAGATGTGGTTATCATATTCTGATCTGGATTTGACACAGATTCTATGGGGATGACCCCTCAGGCTTTTATCCGACTTGGTCGTATGAAGAGTGGATATCAGTGCCTATATTTGACTCGACGTGAGTTAAACCGGGTATGTCCTGTTGGCTTAGTCCGTAAGACTTCAACTTTTGACTCTACATGAATCGAATTGGGGGGATGTCCCCTGTCGACTGAACCGAGAAATTGTTCAGGGACAGTTTTCACCCGACAATTTTCACACAATACCATCTGACTCGACATTTGTTATCTGGATTCATCCCGTTGACTGTCAAACTGGGGGATGTCCCCTGTCCACTGAACCGAAAAATGGTTCAGGGGCAATTATCACTTGACATGTCGTATGAGAAGAGCGAGTTGCACAATTCATTTGACTCGTCATGAGTCGATCTGGGGGGTGTCCCCTGTCGACTGAACCGGGAAGTGGTTCAGGGGTGATTTTCACTCGACATTGTCGTATGAGAAGAGTGAGTAGCAAATTTCATCTGACTCGTCATGAGTCAATCTGGGGGATGTCCCCTGTCGACTGAACCAGGAAGTGATTCAGGGGCGATTTTCACTCGATATTGTCGTATCGGACGAGTGAATACCATAACTCAGAGATAACTCGACACGAGTTATTTGGGGGATGTCCCCTGTCGACTGAAAATTGAGGTGGTTCAGGAGTGATTTCACTCGACACTGTCGTATCGGACGAGTGAATACCATGACTCAGATATAACTCGACATGAGTTACTTGGGGGATGTCCCCTGTCGACTGAACCTTGAGGTGGTTCAGAAGTGATTTCACTCGACACTGTCGTATCGGACGAGTGAATATCATGTCTCCGATGTAACTCGACATGAGTTACTTGGGGGATGTCCCCTGTCGACTGAACCTTGAGGTGGTTCAGGAGTGATTTCACTCGACACTGTCGTATCGGACGAGTGAATACCAAAACTCAGATATAACTCGACATGAGTACTTGGGGGGGATGTCCCCTGTCGACTGAACCTTGAGGTGGTTCAGGAGTGATTTCACTAGACACTGTCGTATCGGACGAGTGAATACCATGACTCAGGTATAACTCGACATGAGTTACTTGGGGGATGTCCCCTGTCGACTGAACCTTGAGGTGGTTCAGGAGTGATTTCACTCGACATGTCGTATCGGACGAGTGAATACCATGTCTCCGATGTAACTCGACATGAGTTACTTGGGGGATGTCCCCTGTCGACTGAACCTTGAGGTGGTTCAGGAGTGATTTCACTCGACACTGTCGTATCGGACGAGTGAATACCATAACTCAGGTATAACTCGACATGAGTACTTGGGGGATGTCCTCTGTCGACTGAACCTTGAGGTGGTTCAGGAGTGATTTCACTCGACACTGTCGTATCGGGAGAGTGAATACCATGTCTCCGATGTAACTCGACATGAGTTACTTGGGGGATGTCCCCGTCGACTGAACCTTGAGGTGGTTCAGGAGTGATTTCACTCGACACTGTCGTATCGGATGAGTGAATACCATGTCTCCGATGTAACTCGACATGAGTTACTTGGGGGATGTCCCCTGTCGACTGAACCTTGAGGTGGTTCAGGAGTGATTTCACTCGACACTGTCGTATCGGACGAGTGAATACCATGTCTCCGAAGTAACTCGACATGAGTTACTTGGGGGAGGGTGTCCCTGTCGACTGAACCTTGAGGTGGTTCAGGAGTGATTTCACTCGACACTGTCGTATCGGACGAGTGAATACCATGTCTCCGAAGTAACTCGACATGAGTTACTTGGGGGTTGTCCCCTGTCGACTGAACCTTGAGGTGGTTCAGGAGTGATTTCACTCGACAGTGTCGTATCGGACGAGTGAATACCATGACTCAGATATAACTCGACATGAGTTCATCAGGGGATGTTCCCAGTTCGACATTCTCCATGCCGTAATACTTTGATCCGGTTCAACTGTCATTTAGAGCAAACCCTATCGCGGATTACGAGGAGTTTTGGCGGGAATATTGGCGCCAAATTGAGTGTGGGTGTATAAAAGGGGTATGGGCGTTTCACTTCTCCTCATTTGGAAAGTCGAGTAAGGAGAGCTCTCAAGTATTTCTCAAGGTATTCTTCGCTAACTTCCTCTTGTTCTTCAATTCCTTTAAGCATTCATCGCAATATTCAAGCTGTTCTAGATTTCCTGAGTCACTAGAGCTCCGAGTACCTTCGTCGTCTGAGAGAATCGATTACAAGGTTCCGGGGTGGATAGGTTTCTACGTTCGTCCGTTTAAAATAGGATTGAGGTTTCCCATCCCCAGACTAGTCTGGGAAGTGTTGAACCATTTTGAAATTGCTCCGTCTCAATTAATGCCAAACGCATGGAGGATTCTATTGTCGATTGAGTGCTTAGCCTTCGAGTTGGGTGTACTCTTCGAAGTTAATGATGTTCTAGAGACATATTACATAAAGGAGCATCTGAAAGAGAAAGGGAGATATACAATGATCCTTCGACAAAGAAAGAAGCCTCTAGTTATTGGGTTGCCGACTAATGATAGGGGAAACTGGCAGTCTTACTACTTCTTCGCAAGGGGTGAGGGTATATTTGGTTTGACTGGGGCTGGTCGAATCCCAGAGTTCTGGTGTTTGTCGAGTGAGTGATGCTCTTTTCTAATTTATAGGTTATAACTATGGTTTGTGTCTTTGAATAACCAAGAGTTTGTCGTTGCAGATCCTCTTCGAAACAAATCGTTCCTCTCAACTGTACGCTCCACCTCAAACGTCGAAGCGATTCTATCTTTGCAAGACGACGTAAGGAACTGCAAGGCCATTTTAGAGGAGAAGAGATTACGGGCGACTCCATTGTGGAAGGAAATCTATCAGCGCGAAGGTAAAGTTCTGGCCCTCTCTAACGACGTTTTGGCCGTGATAAACTGTAGGTGGTCGATTCAAAAATTGTATGGGGTGAATAAAAATATCGAGAGCCCTTAAAAATTGAGGAATTTTCATGCGCAGAGGAGATGATGTCTGGACCATTCACAGTAGCTTCACTCTCGACGAAATGAAGAGCAGAAAAAGGTCGAGGAAACTGAAGAAGAGAGAATTAGAGGTCGAAAAAGAAACTGGCACCCAACATCAAGAGATGATTTCGAGTGGGGGTGTCGTAGGAAAAGGGAAGTCGATAGACATTATATCATCTGAGAAGAAAAGGAAGTCTGTCACAGAGGTGGAAACTGAAGAGGACTCTGACACCCTTATTTTGAAAGTTCCAAAGGAGTCGACAGCTATCTCAGACCCTTCAAGCATCGACTCATTTGTTGAGGGTCTTCTACTCCAAGGGGATGAAGTAAGATTGGCACAGATTGGGCCGGCGGAAGCCATGAAGAAAGCCATCGCTCTAAACTATCAAGTGAGTACCCTTATTCCTTTTTTTTTTTTTTGTCGAATGGTGCTCTGATTTGAATGTCGTAGGCCCTGGAATGTAGCTTGTTCTTGCGGAAAAATGCTGAATCCAACCAAAAGAGGGTCAAGGACCTAGAGAATGGTTTATCAGCAGAGGAAGGAGTCGTCTGAGTTAAGGTCTGGACTGGTCGCTTCGCAGAGAAAGGAGAAGGTTCTCGAGAGGGAGCTGAAGGAAGTGAAGGCTAGCTTGAAGCTGGAAAAGGAAACAGCCGAGTTAACGATTGAAGGTTATAAGGAGGGTTTCAACAATTTGAAGAAGGAGAACGAGTTGTTGTTGGAACAAATGGAGGATATCGCAATCGACTCCATGATGAAGAATAGATACGACCTGATGCAAGAATTCATTGCTGGTAAACATGTCGACTGGAAGCCTGAGAAATGGATCAGGGAATATGAAAGGCGTGCCGCAGGAATCTCCTCGTCGACTGAAGAAGAAGATGTAGAAGTAGGAGCAGAGGTAGAGATGAGGAAGGAGGAGGCTGAGCTAAATCTAATGGAGGTAGAAGCGATGATGGAAGTTGAGAAGGACACAGAAATAGAAGAAGAAAATGTGGCACAAACTGCTGTCCATTCTGAACCGGTAGATGTTGAGGGTGAAGGAGATGTTCCAACCAGTCAGCCAGCAACGATGGATGCAGACGGAGCTGACGATTGATGTCGAATTGTTCAGAATTATTTAGATCTTTTTGATAAACTTGTACTTAGAATTTGTGAGGAAGGAACAAGTTTGTATCTTGAATCATTTTGTAAATTGGAATGACGAATTGTTGTATACTTCGAATGTGGAGAATGGAACAAGAATCTATTGGATAGTTTTATTGCTATTTGTCGAACAACTTCTACAAATTTTATTTCTCTACTGACAGAATGATAAAACTTGAATGTAGACTGGAAAATAACTAATTGGCGAAACATCAAAGTTACCGGATAAATTTTTTAAGGTGCACCGCATTCCAACTATTGCGCACCGGATTTCCTTCCAATGTCTGTAACTTGTAAGCTCCTTTGCCAACCACCCCAGTTATTAGATAAGGGCCTTCCCAATTAGGGCCCAATTTCCCATCTCCACCTTCCTTCGTGTTCTGAAACACTCTACGTAGGACCCAGTCTCCAGAATTGAATGTCCGAGTCCTGACATTTTTGTTGAAGTACTTAGAGATTTTCTGTCGATAAGCAGCCAGTCGAATGGATGCGTTGTCTCTTGTCTCATCAATCGTGTCGAGATTGAAGTTCATCAGTTGTTGATTACTTTCATCGTCGAGCCATTGGCATCGTGCAGAAGGGATGAGTTCCTCTGTTGGAATTACTGCTTCCGTACCAAAAGCCAAGGCGAAAGGAGTTTCGCCTGTTGAAGATCTGGTCGTAGTACGATATGACCACAAGACTCCTGGTAATTCTTCCGCCCATGCGCCTTTAGCCTTCTCCAATCTCTTCTTCATCGTGTTAATGATTGTCTTATTAGACGACTCTGCTTGACCATTTGATTGTGGAAAGCGTGGCGTGGAAAAGTTCAACTTGATGCCCCAGTTCCTGCAAAAATTTTGAAAATGATGGCTAATGAATTGTGAGCCATTGTCCGTTACAATTTCCTTTGGTATGCCGAATCGACATATGATATTCTTCCATATGAACGTTTGAACCTCCTTGTCGCGCACCCTGGCATAAGCTTCTGCCTCTATCCATTTCGAGTAATAATCTGTCATTACGAGCAAGTAAACACGTTGGCCCGGTGCTACTGGGAGTTTTCCAACAATGTCCATGCCCCATTTCATGAATGGCCAAGGGGACAGAATTGGATTCAACCTTTCAGGAGGTAGATGGGAAACAGGTGCGAATCTCTGGCACTTGTCGCATCTTTTGGTGAATTCAACAGAATCTTGTCTCATTGTCGGCCAGTAATAACCTGTCGAATGGGCTCGAAGAGCTAGACTTCTACCGCCAGAGTGGTTCCCACATTCCCCCTCATGCAATTCGGATAACACATGTTGAGCTTCATCATCTGCTAGGCATTTCAAATACGGCCCTGAAAATGACCTTCTCAGTAACTGACCTTCAAATATCACAAACCTGGCTGACTGTCTCTGCAATTTCTAGCCTCTACCCTGTCGTCTGGAAGCTGTCCACTTTGTAAATATTGAATGATAGGAATCATCCAATTGTCGTCTGAGCTGATACTAGCTAAAATTTTCTCTCCTTCCAGATTGCTGGCCAATTCAAATAAACTACGGGAATTGACCGTGGTTCGTCTCCTTCCATACTCGATCCCAGGGTTGCCAAAGCATCTGCTCGGGAATTCTCGCTCCTTGGTACTTGGGTTATTGAGAACTTGTCGAATGCAATTCGGATATCGTTTACCTTTTGTAAATAGGAAGCCATCGCCAATCCCCTTGCATGATATGATCCCTTGATTTGATTGACGATCAACTGAGAATCTGATGTTACTTCGATCTCCCTCGCACTTAATTCCTTTGCCAATAATAATCCCGCGATCAAAGCTTCATATTCGGCTTCATTGTTTGTTACTCTGAAACCGCATTAACAAACTGCGTTGCATAATGTCGCCTGAAGGAGAAGTAACTACCATTCCAAGACCGCATCCCTTCTTATTACTTGATCCGTCCACCGCTAATTTCCAAGATTTGTCGGCTGAATTGAAATTATTTCAGCTTCAGCTGCTGCCATCATACTGGGTGTGAAGTCGGCAACAAAGTCGGCCAATGCTTGGGATTTAATAGCAGTTCTCGGCTTGTAGTCTATGTCGTGCTCCCCTAACTCAATTGCCCACTTCATCAGTCTTCCAGATAGCTCAGGTTTGTGGAGAATGCTCCTCAAAGGGTATGTCGTGTACACTGTGATTGAATGTCCCTGGAAATAGGGTCTAAGCTTTCTTGCGGCTGTGACAAGTGCGAAGACCAATTTCTCCATTAGCGGGTAGCGAGTCTCTGCCCCCAGCAATGCCTTGCTTACGTAGTAGACTGGTTGTTGACCCCCTGATTCTTCTCTTATTAAAACTCCACTGACCGCGTGCTCTGAGACCCCCAAATACAGGTAGAGCCTCTCATGGGCTAGCGGCTTTGACAGCAGGGGCGGTTGTCAAATATTGCTTGAGCTGCTTCAGTGCTTCTTCACAAGCAGCAGTCCATTCGAACTTTCCTGCTTTTTTCAAGGCAGTGAAGAATAGAAAGCTTTTATCTGTAGATTTAGAGATGAACCTGTTTAAAGCCGCGATCCTGCCTGTGAGTCGCATGATATCTTTTGGGCTGGAAGGGGAAGGTATGTCGAGGATGGATCTAATCTGTTCTGGGTTTGCTTCAATGCCCCGTCGTGTGACTATGTACCCAAGGAATTTCCTGAAGCGACACCGAATGCACATTTAGTAGGGTTTAATTTCATTCCATACCTGTCCATGATGTCGAAGGCTTCTTCCAAATTGCTAAGATGTTGCTCGACTTGGTTGATTTCACCAACATGTCGTCGATATAAACCTCCATAGTTTTCCCAATCTGTCGATCAAACATCTTACTGACCATTCGCTGATACGTTGCTCCTGCGTTCTTCAGGCCAAAGGGCATGACCTTGTAGCAGAATATTCCCCGATTCGTAACAAAAGCTGTCTTCTCCTGATCCTGGGGATGCATGAGGATCTGGTTGTAGCCAGAATACGCATCCATGAAGCTTAGCAGTTCATGCCCTGCAGTCGCGTCCACCATTGAATCAATATGCGGTAATGGATAAGAATCTTTGGGACAGGCTTTATTGAGATCTGTGAAGTCAATGCAGACTCTCCATTTCCCATTCTTCTTCTTCACCACTACTACATTTGCAAGCCACTCGGGAAACTGTACTTCTCTAACCGCTCCGTTCTGTAACAATTTCTGCACTTCGTCGTCAATAATCCGATTTCTCTCTGGAGCGAACTTCCTTCTTTTCTGCCTGACAGGAGAATGGTTTGGATCCACATGCAACTCGTGTGTGATGAGCTCCGGATCAATGCAACCATATCTGTGTGTGACCATGCAAAGGTGTCGTGTCGGTTCTTCAAGAATTCCACTAACTCTGCTCGTATCTTTGGGTCTAAACCGGCTCCAATCAAAGCTTTGTGATCTGTGAACTGTGGATGAATCTGGACCTCGTCAAGTTTCTCTATATTTGGTAAAGTTTGCTCCGACGCGCAAGGCCCAGACGGTAATTGCTATGCTGAATCAACTTTAGACTTCAATGTCGTTTGGTAGCAGCTCCTTGACGCCAAACGATCCCCCCGAATCTCCTGAATCCCCCATTTAGTGGGAAATTTGATTACCTGGTGGTAGGTAGACGAAACCGCCCTCATGTCGTGAATCCAGGGCCTGCCCATGATCAAGTTGTAAGCCGAAGGGCTATCCAACACCAAGAAGGTAGTTAACTTATTGACACCTGCAACATAAACTGGTAATTGTATTTCCCCCATAGTCATTTTCTGTTCCCCACTAAAACCGATCAAAACTGTTGTCCGTCTACTGACGTTATCCAATTCTGTTCCCATGTCGGATAGAGCACTGGCAAAAATTATGTTTGCTGAGGAGCCAGTGTCGATCAGCACACGCTTGACCATGAAATTAGCCACTTGCAGGGAAATGACCAAAGCATCACGGTGGGCGCCAAATTGTGGACGCAGATTTAGATCAAGGCCACAATCGAGATTTTCTTTCTGTAGGGCGCGATTGAATCCTGCAAAATAAATAAAGCGAATAAGGAGTGATCTGCCCACCGGTGTGGTGGGGACCGTGTGCACTCCGACGCTCAAGTTAGCCTATGTAGTGATGAAGTAAGATAAATAAATTAAGGTCTGATATATACCTTAATCTAGGTTTGTGGGCCGTGAGGGCGGTCAAACGTAGAAATGTCTAGGTATTCTGTGTCTAATGGCTTTTTCGATCCTTGATCTTGTCTTTCCTTTCTTCTTTTATAGGCTTCTCCCCGTGAATCTGCCCGTTGGAGTCGACTTTGTTGAGCGTTTAATTCAGATATTTCATGATAGATAACTGAAGATCTCATCTTCTTCCCATAACTCTCGATCTTAATGGTCACATTTATGTGTCTGTTTCTTTTATATTAGCTTTGTAACTGGTGTCCGTTGATATGCATAACATCTTTAGGTATGGGCTCAATCGGTTGATGGGCTTTTGGCTTCGTCGTGAGATGTCGTTTTTGCCCTTGGGTCAATTTTGGCCCAAACACATTTTTCACTTCAAACCGCGCGGGTTGGCGGTTTGGGAAATTAGAAACCGAAACCGCAAATTTGATAAGGAAAACCGCGGCGGTTCGGGTTGGCGGTTTGGGCGATTCGGGTCGGCGGTTTGGATTATAAATTTTTTAAAGAAAATTTTGTGTGTTTTCAAATAATAATTGAAGAGAAAAAATACATAATTTTCATTTATACATTGCATATTGTCATATGATCATTAAATATCTTAAATTTCATGGTTAAAGAAGAAGAAAAATATAAAATAATATCTAATTTGAATGAATGTCGGTGGTTTAGGCGGTTCGGGTTGCAGTTTGAATCAAAATTTTCGGTTTTGGGCGGTTCGAGTCTCGGTTGGGTCAAAATCGCACACCGACCTGAAATTGGCGGTTCGGTTCAGATTGATCCGAAATCATTTTTAATTTTTTTCCAAACCGCGCGGTGCGGTTCGGGTCAGGTTGCGGTTTGACCCGAAACCGTGATCACCCCAAGCATTTTGTCACACAATTTTTTTTTTTGTTTTTTTTTTGTTTTGTTTTGTTTTGTTTTTAATTTGACCCGAAACCGTGATCACCCCTAGCATTTTGTCCGACAGTTTTTTTTTTTAATTTGTTTTTAATTTGTATAATCAAAATTATATTTTCTCATTCATTTACACTATGAGTACTTTAGTGAAGCGAATCTAGATCCGAATCCGTGCATATCTTATAATTTAAATCTCAATTCGTATTTTTTGAATGCGCATCCAGATTTTTTCAGATATAACTATCATCCCTACATATATAAACACTTGAAAATTCATAATTTTTTACTTGAAAATTTTTAACATCTATTAAAGTGTTTTTTTTTTTTTGTTTCCACTCGAAATTTAAAAAGTATTAACTTTTCCACGCAAAGTTCAAAGAATATTAATTTTTTCACCATGACGTTATCAAATGATTGAAATACTCTTATGACATCAGTAAAATTCTAACGGTATTTATATCAGGGTGGAAACACGTTGCTTTCTCCGTACTCAAAACGCTTAGCCTGTCGGTCGCGTAGACTTAGCACTGAATCGAGAAGACAACGACGTCGTTCTGGTGACTCTCTTGACAACCTCTCAGTAAGCTTCCGCTTTCAAGCACCTAAAAGAACAAAAGCTACAATTTTCCAACTTTTCCTTCACTCAAAACTCATCAATTTCTTTCTTCTTTTTTATTTTTTAATATAAAAATTTCAATAGAAGCAACACCAAGTCTCTTCTGCTCATCATCACCACCACCATTAACAACACAATACAAGAAAATGGCATCTTCATGGCTTCATATTCTCTTACTTATCTCCTTCCTCTTGATGAATCTCCCTGTCAAATGTGATACTGGTAAGTAAAATTCTCTTTTGTTTATTTTTTTTTTCAATTACTCCAGTTTATATGGGATCTATTTAGCATTTATCGATCTGGGTATTTGCTCTTTTTTTTTTTTTTGGGGTCAAGCACTGCTCCTTTAGTTTCTGACATAATGGGCATTGGGCATTGGGCATTTCATTATAAACGTATCTTTTAGCAGCGGCGGCGGAATCGGGATTTTGATGAGGTGGGGATCATAATGTAGGAGAAAATCTACCACCTCATCCATACAACAACTCAATAATCCATTGACGCCCGTACTAAAATATTAAAAAATAATTAAAAAAATGAATATTAAATGTACATATCATTTACTAATTTGTTGATGATTGATGATATCATGTCATTCGTCCCTCCGTTATACTAAAGAATTAATCCATAATGTAGAAACAACAAACTTTAGACGGCTATAACATGAAAACAGTTAATATGAGGGGCCAAATAGTAAAATTCATTTTGAAATGATTGAAATGCGACTTAATTCAACCCAAAAGTTAGCTTAAGAGTTAATATTAAGTTCATTCAATTTTCTCCGCCTTGATAGATATTCTCCAACTCGGTCTATTACCTGATCCGTGTCATGAGTTAGTAGGTAGTGTAGGCCCACTCGTGCATGAGCGTGGCTCTGATAACTGATTAACTAGTTAGACCATGAATTTTAGTAGAAATGGTATCTTTCCAGGAATTTTTTCAGTCAGGAGACCTGCCCCTGTTGGTAAGGCATAAGCTCTAAGATATAGCTGTGATTAAATTACTTTAGGATGGTTGCTTTGTGATTTTCTTTCTTTTGTGAACGTAAAGGTCAGAGAGTGATTAGATGTAAATGATTGATTTTGATCAAACACGTGGTCTTGATTTCATTTGTAACTCAAAGAAATGAAATATTTGATGCGTTATCATGATTTGAAGGTGATATGCTTCATACCATGAGGCGGTCCCATTGACATTTGGAAGTCAAATACATAACGGAACTTAAACCCACGAACAGGTTATAGCTTCTAGGACGACGTTTAAAAATGGCTTGTCTCTTGTTTTGTTTGTATCATGGAAAATTGACAAAGTTAATCTATTTGTCTGAAGTTTTTGGTTATGAACTTTAAAGTCTGGTTAGGAATGAGATTGGATTTGCATTAGTCATTTATAATGTTCTAAACAAGAACCTAGAGTTGCATAGTTATTAAAAATTGTTGTTAGTGGATCCTTCCTGGATGACAAGAGAAACACTAAATTTCTCTCTCTGCTAATTTCAGTTTTGCGATATAATGGAAGTTTGTTTTTTTGGTTAAGCTGATATAAACTGCTGCCTGGAAATGAACAAAACTAAATGTTAGGATATAGAATACCAAATTCAATGATAAAATAAAAAACAAACAACTTGGTTGAGGAATCCCCAACATCAAAGATGTGGTCTTTAAATTTTGTATGCCATAAGACAAAATTTCTCTCTTAACCCTGACATCCAATTGTTTAGCTAGTCAAATTAGTTATCGAAGATGGTGATGGAGATGACATATGGGTTACATAGGGCTCCCTGAATATCTTGGTACTTCACCCATCTTAACTCCCTACTAGTCTGTGCTTTTCTTTGTTAAAAAATGATAAATCTTACCCACATTACCAAACTTATTTCTAATCTGATATCCACATGACACTTGACAGTCTAGTCGTTACAAATTAATATTATTAGAACCTGACTTTAAAATCTCAGTTAGCTTCTTGACACTTTAATTTTGCTTCACCACTTTCTTTCTTTTTTTTTTCCTTTTTCTGAAGATGAGGAGGACACACTGCTTCAAGGCCTTAACAGCTACAGACAAACCTTAAACTTGACAGCCTTGACAAAAAATGACAATGCAGAGTGCCTTGCTGATGAAATAGCTGATAAGTTTAAGAATCAACCATGTACAAACAGCACAGGTGCCAACACAGTGCCTGGCACCGAGACACAATTGCCCAACTACGAGGACCTTCTAGCCAAATGCCATTTGAATGTCTCCAACACAAGGGATGGGAGTGTAATGCCTGCTTGTGTCCCTCACTTGGAACCAAGTCTTGTGCTCTCAAACTTCACAAAATCGCAGTACTCGGATAGTCTCAATGACACCAAGTATACAGGAGCTGGTATTGGCTCTGAAGGTGACTGGATTGTTGTCATTTTGACCACAAGCACACCTGAAGGAAGCTATGTGACATACAATGCGGCCAGTTTGATTTCCAAGATTGGTTTGATTTACTACTTACTTTTCTGGCTGATCGGTGCTTTATTGATGTTTTGACTTGAACCCATTTCTCCTTTTCCTTGAGCACTTATGTTTGTCAATTAGGACTCAAAAAGCTGCATTTGAATACAGAGGAATGGTTTTGGCCTTTTCTCATTAAATAGGAAATATGAAAACTTTCAAATATATCTGTTTTCCACTCTTATCGTGACACATAAATTTATTCTGTATTTTGATATATTTGTTCTGCTTAGTTGAGGAATTTCAGAGGGTCATACCTCAGAGGAGTAGATCTTTATTAGAAACTCTGTATTTCAAGTTCTGAAACTTTTGAAGCTGGTTGTGACGATTAGGGATAAGAGATTTGCTTTGATATCTCATTTTCTTTTTCAATTTGTTTTGTTTTGTTTTGTTTTTTTCTCATTGACTCATTTTATGCTTTTTTTGTCCTACAACCATTGAAATATCCAAAACCAACAAAACCAGTGGCATTTATATGTAATGACATCCTGAAAAATGCATCTCTTCTGTATTGGAAGATATTTCACAAGAATCAGTGCAATATATGTGGCTGATTTAGATTCGGTTCTGATCTAATCTTTGTATTGAGTTTTTATTAATTATGATTGATAATTATTGGATAATAATTCATAAATAATCGAATCTTAACCGTACATTATTATTAAAGCACGCGTGGTAGAAAATTATGAAAAACTTGGCACAAACAAGCTCAATACTGGATCCAAATTCACATGCGACTCCTTTTGATGCAGCTAATATAAATGAAAAATTATGCTCAGTGAGGCAAATAATTTTAAATGGCTTCCGAATGTCAGGTACATGGAGCCTAAGAAAAATTTTCTAGTTGTGATATGAATCATTTGGGATCCACTGGGTAAAATATTGGTGAATTGCTTCTTGGTTTTCATGTTTCCTGGTTATCTAATCTTTCACTTTTCTACAAGCATGCAACTTTTAATCTTAGTGTGAATGAAAGTTCACACTAGAACTTGATACGTTATGGTCGAATACATATAAAATTTTCATATTTATTAATTGAATGGGTCGGATATATATATTGACATTCACATATTATATCCGACCCGTTGCCATGACATTGGAACCTGTCGTAATTGCCATATGCCCATAGTTTGATTTCATATCAAAAGGACCCCCCAAAAATCTTCATAAAATTATTCTTATTCCCTCATTTATATATATTCTTTTTATTTCTTGAGTTTTGCATGTAGCCGGAAATTGAAGCTTGATTTTGGTTAAAGGATGCTAGGTTTTGAATAGATAAGGAGAGTGCATGAAAAAGATTGCGTGTGGGAGACATGGGTACTTAGTAATGTATGGTTTAGGATCTGACTTTGAGGTTATGGGTTCGAATCTAAGAAGTACATTTCTTGTAAAAACTTGAGACAGTAAGGGATTTTACCTACTCCGTTTAAGTCCGGAAAAAGTAGTTTGGCGGCGGGATTTCTGACGATTTCAAAATGTGGGAGACATGGGCCATTTTTTAAAAGAGAACATGAGGTGAAAGACCAGAGATTAGCATATGATGATTATAATTATGAAGATATGTGATTAAAATATCAAAGAAAATCAAGCCACATGAAAAAAGATGAACCGAAAACACATGACATGATTGGACATGAAAAGAACAAAAGAAAATAATCTTATCTTTCACTTTACTTGAGGGCCAAGATGAAATAATCAACTTCATCTTCATCTTTATTCTTCTTGCTTAGGTTCTAAGGTATCTAAAGACAAAATGATTATCTTATTCTCCAAGTGTTTTTACAGTTAACAACTTGTTAATCTTTAAGAAATTTGTATTTTTTGTTCTCTATTGCTCACTTTTTTATCAATTAATTTATGCTTCAAATCTTACCACGAATGGACGTGACTTTGTGGTATATGACTTAATATTTAACATTTAGGTCTTGGGTTCAAATCCAGGAGGTACGTTTCTCGTAAGAGTCTCGGGACAGTCGGAAGTTTACCTACTCCGCTTAAATCCGGATCTGGTGATTTGATGGCAGGATTTTCATATATTGTGAGAAGTTAATTATTTCTATATCTCGGTCTCTTTGAATCCACATGACCTTAAATTTAGATTCATTTTTGTGAAGAGTGTGATCTGTATTACTCTTAAGCTTATGGGTCAATCATTGTTTTCACGTCTATTACTGTCTCTTGACATTCACATGATTTTAAAATTGAATTCATAGTTTTATTTTTTTTTTTTTTTGAGGAGATAATTATTTCTCTATCTCTCTCTTTAGGATCCACATGACTTTTTTTTTTTTTTTTTTTTTAAATCGTTGGAAACCCCGCCACCAAACCACCCATTATGGGCCGCGGCGCAGGTAAAACCCCCGGCTGCCCCAGACTCTTACAAGAAGTTGCACCCCCTGGATTCGAACCCAGAACCTCAAGGTGAGATTCTGGACCCTTCACCACCAAGCCACACCCCTTGGGGGCTAGGATCCACATGACCTTTAAACTAGATTCATATTTGTGAAGAATGTGATCCGTATTACTCTTAAACTTATGGGTTAAGCATTTTTTTAATTTACCTAATATAATATCTCGTGTAGATTGATGGCAAATGACTTAGAATTTGGTTGTTAGGTCCTGAGTTCGAGTATAGATGATGTATTTCTTGTAAGAGTCTGGATCAGTCAGGGGTTTTACATGCTCTAATTTAATCAGAAAATAATAATTTAACGGCGAAATTTTCAATTTTTCAAAAAAAAAAAAAAAAAATGAAAAGGATACCCCCATGAACAAGAGAAAAAGGACACAAATTAAGATTGTGGTGGTCCTGAAAACCAATTTAATGCACCTTCTAATGGCTCACACATAGTCCTTTTGCATCTTTTAGTAAAGCCTTTTGCTTTCCTTTCAAATACTGTCTATGGTTCTATTGATTAACAAGTATATGACATTTCCCATATCTTGAAGCAAATTTAAGAGATTTTCCATTTAAGGAAATGGACAATACAATCCAGTGATGTAGGCAGTAGCTGGTTTTTTTTTTTTTTTCTTAGGGATGGCTGTCATACACTAACAAAGTGATTTTTTAAGGGTGTCAAAGTAATAAAATAACCTGATAAGTTCGGGGTCGATCCATAAAGAATAATTTTGAAATAAAATAAAAGACTAAATTAAATGAAGTGATGAATAATTAAATTGAATGTTACAACAATAAAATAAAATAATGGGACTTGAAGATCCACTATTGACGGTTCGAATATAAAAATAATTTTACCTTTTATAACACATTAATTATTATTATTTCTCAATTAATTTATTTCACTATTAAAATCATAAATGAGAGTGATATAAATATTAACATAAATCAAGTGATTTAAGTATTATTTGTGCTATGGGTCCACCACGGTGGGCATAAGGATTGTCTACAAAGAATCTAGACTCTCACATGAACGAATAAATATTAAATAAACAAAAAATAATATAAATTATGGAGTTTAAGTATTATCTGTATCAGTCAATATAGATCCACGTCGAAAGAACTAAGGACTATCTACAAAGAATCAAGTCTCCCACAAGGAGAAAAGTACATAACTTAAATAAATAATATCATTAATTTATGGGGTTCAAGTATTATATGTGTCAGTCAATATGGATTCACGACGTCAAATCTAAGGACTATCTATAGAGAGTCAAAGCTCCCACATAAATAAGAAATAAAAATAAAAATAAATATTAATTAGGAAATAAAATAATTTATATTTATAACATAAGTAAAAATTATCCATATTCTTATACCAAGAGCTTCACTCTTTTACCACGGTTAAATGACAATTAATTATTCATAATTTAAATAAAAACATACGCAATTTTATTAATAAAAAAATTACAATAAAAATTAAAAAGGATAAATACTCCACAAATTTTTAAGATAGAATTATGAAAATTCACTAGCTGATTTGAGAGGTGCGGACTGCGGAGCCTCTATTTATAGCCTCAGCACCTCTTGCAATTAATGGACAAGTTGCAAATTCAACTTTTGCATTATCATTGGAAGACAATCCACCGATCTAATGACAATTATATTTTTTTTTTTGAATAATGAATATTATCTTGTACAATAAGTTATACGCTAATGGTGCGTTTACGTACTCGTAATCGGAATAAGATGGAATCGAAATGAAATGGAATCGGAAAGAGCTGGAATGAGAATGGTAAATCGGAATCAGAATAAGTTGTTTACTTAACTGTATGAATCAAAATCGGAATGAAGCAGTATTACCATTGATGTGTTTACTTTGTCCAGTAATCGGAATGAATTGTTAAAAAGTTACAAAATACCCTTAGTTATAATTATATATTAATTTATTATTTATTATTTATTATTAATTTTTGATGTATTAAATTAATCAATGTTAATTATTTTTTATTAAAATATTAAATTTTATTTTATTATTAATTATTGATTAATAGTTTTTATTTATTATATATTATTTAAGTATTAATTAATTATTACTTTATTAATTAATTATTAATGTTTAAATTATTAAATATTAATATATTCTTTTATTAAATTATTCTTTTATTAAAATAGTAAATATTATTTTTTATTCATTATTGATTAATTATTAATACATTTTATTTATTATTTATAAATTAATATTAATGAATTATCTTAGGGATAGTATTGTAATTTATCATCAATAATGAGAATGATAATCTCATTCCCATGGGGTGGTGGAAATGAGATTCTCATTCCTCATTCCTAAATTTTTAGGCCTCACTCTCATTCTCATTCTCATTTTATTCTATTTTATGAAGTGAACAACCTTATTGGAAATGATTCTCATTCCTCCATGCTCATTACCCTTAAGTAAACACACCATAAAATCATCCAACAACAAATTAAACATGACCAATCCTTTTACATCATATTCGAACTTAATCTCTATACTTCTTCAGGCTTCTGGACATGCAAAATCTAGATTTCATATCAATTTTCCTATTGAACAAATAAAATAGTATTTTACCTACAAAAGAATTAAAAATCATAGTAAAAATAGATAAAACATAAATTTAATTATTATTTCATAAATATGATAAGTTAAGATGATTAATGAAATTACAAATATAAAATGATTAATTTCTTTTTTATTAAATTTACAAGTTTCAGTGCTCATCAGACTAAAATTTATCTTCATGTAATATTGATAAACTAAATATTTTATTATTTTTTTAAAAATATATATAAAAAAAATTATGAGATTGATATCGAATTTAGACATTATCAGCCCTCATGACGCGGCCATGAGGTTGAATGGATTTTCTATGAATGGCATCAGCTCATTGCAACACCTAAACTAGTATAGATGTGACGTTATGATTTTAATAAAAACTGATAAAATATTTTACTATTTTTTAAAGAAAAATATAAAAAAAAAAAATTTATAAGATCGGCATCGAATTTTGACATTGTCAGTCCTGATGATACCGCTGCCGCCATGGATGTAGATGAGGTTGAATAGCTTTTCTATGGATTGCATCAACTCATTGCAACACCTAAGCTAACATAGAGATTTTAATTAAAACTTATCATATTATTAAATGTACTGTTTGATTGCTGAGAAAACAGCAGAGAAAATCCTCAAGAAAGATAAGCACAGTAGAGAGAATCTATTCGGTGACTTGAGAAAAATGAATGAATTTCACTCTAACTAAAGCTTTACAAAAGATTATATCATTTTACAATTTCCGTACAACTAATGAGCTTAAAATGAGAAAGCTATAACATCTTTGACATTCCCTCGAGCAGGTGGTCTACTAGAGAGTTGAGAGACCATTAGCTTGGAATCGGTATTTTCATAATCGGATCGGTGATCTAAAAGATTTAATGAGTTAGTGGTTCGATCGGTTGAATTATTTCGAAAAAACAGGCAGGACCAGTCTACGTCATAAATAGTTTTATTTAATAAAAAAATTATAAAAAAAATATTAAATTTTAGTTTTTAGTTTTAAAAATTAAAACAAAATTGAACCGGTTCGATCCGGTTTGCCGTTTTGATCAATTTTTTTGAAGGTCGATTTTCATTACTTAATTAGACCAAACTCACGATTGATTCCCGATTCGACCAGCTGGTCCAATCCGATTTTCAAAACTATGCTTGAAACGCAAGTAAGCAAAATTATCGAACTTATAATTTTACAAAACATGGCAATTGGCAAGAAAAATAGGGGAACCTATAATGTAAACAAGGTGGTGTTTTGGTTGGAAGGAAATGAGAGGAGATGAGATGAGAGGAAATGAAATGGTGATAAAATTTGATTCAATTGAGGGGGAAATAATATTATATAATTTTTATAAATAAATTTATATTTTTGTACTAAATAACAATAGTTATTAATAACTAATTTAAATCAATAAACAATAAATTAACAATAATCTAAGAATTAAAAAATATTTTTTAATTAAAATTGTAATTTATTCATTCGATATTATTTTAATTACCAATGTTATTTTAATTAATTATAATAATTTTAAATATATTTATAATAAAATTATTATTAAATCCAATTATTTTTTAGAATATTAATATTTTTTTAATAATTATAAATATGAAAAATAAACAACAAAAATAAAATATACAAATTTTGAAACTTTTTTCACATGTCCATCTAAAAATTGAAAGTGTAACAAACGTCTACTTATCATGTAATAGATGTATACTTATTTGATACAATTTTCAATTATATACGTAAAATTGGTACACTTTTCAACTTTTGGGTAGATCGGTAAATTTTTTTCAGGATTTATGTATTTTTAATAATATGTCAAATATTTAATATACGACCGATAATTTTCCTTTAATTAATAACCCATCCACTGATAATTTCCCTCTAATAAATAACCCATGTTAATAATACAAGATATTATCGTAACTCCCAATAAAAAGATAATTGATTTAGAACATGTTGATGGTGGTTTTCACTGCCCAAGAAGTCAAAATCTCGAGTAAGAGTATGAATGAGATTTCCATTGCCCGGACTCGGGGTCCCAGGCCAATGAGCCAGAGGTGTTGTGCCCAGTAAAGAGATCAGAATTGGTTCGCACCTGATACCCGACCCGAGGTGGAAAGATATTCAGAGAAGCGAATGGGAACTAAGGCCTCATACCCGACCCGACCTTACTGTTCAGCAGGGAAGGATGGTTGTCGTTTCAGTTGCCCGAACAGGTAGGGCGGGTCAGGGTGGTAACGATATGACCAAGTCAAGATGACGTAAGCCATGTATGGGAACTTGTACCTTCCAAATGGGCGATGTGACAGAAGCGGGCCACCAGCTTGTCCTATATCATACACTATCGCGTATGAGCAGTTGGGATGCATGTTGGCACATGGGCTGAAGCATGTAGCATAGGGTAGAGTAGCATGGTTTAATGAGATTTAGGTGGCAGAGAGTAGTTGTGTCAGATGACAGGTTCACGTGGCTGACGTCACAGAGTCAGTGTAATAGTAGAATTTGCCCTACTATATAAATGGTTGAGAATTCATTGTAAGAGGTTAGCTAATTTTATTTCAAACTAGTAAAAGAGAGTAATAAACCTTTTGTAAGCAAGAGATAGGCAGGTCAGTCAAGCCTGACCACGTAATAAAAGCTTTATTTTCCCTTGTACTCGTGGACACAGGTTGGATCCATTCTTTCGAACCACGTTAAACCCTCTGTTTTGTCTGTGTGTTTTCTCATCTTTTGCTAAGTTTGTATTTGGTCCACAAACCAAACAAATTCACAGTTGATGGATGATTGTTCAAAGAGTAAATTTACCGATTTTCCCCTGGAACGAAAATTAGCCATCAACAGAACAAAGAAATTGTCAATTTTTTTTCTTTATAGTGAATGAGAAATAAGAGTGGCATTTTTTGATTGGTTGGGTTTTTACTGAACGGAATTGCGAGATAAGAATTTGTATAAATCGACTATAATATAAAAATAAACGAACCAATTCAGATTGTTTTTTGTAAAACATAATCTGCATGAACCAACTATAATACAAACCAAAACTGAATTGAAGTTAGAACGATTATGTTTAAGGTTTTATAAAATCATTTATTTTAATTAATTATGTTCACGATTGTTTTTCGTTCGAAGAACAAAATAGAGAATTCACCCCTCGAATAAACCTCAATCGAACAATGAATTTGTTTGGTTAATAAAGTGAAATTACCTACAAGCACACAACAAACACAACTTTATACCCAATAGGTGATGAATTGAGTAATGACCTAAATATGCAGAAATAAAATTCTTGCCGATTTTACGCTACTAAGCTAGTAGCTTTACCAATTTAGCTTAGGTCAATTTTATCATTCATAATATATTGTCTAATAGCAAGTTTCTAAATAATATGTAAATATGAAAATAAACTTGTGATAATTAAAAGTTAAGGGATAGAGAAAATGACACCGGTGATTTATGGTGGTTTGGCCAACAATGCCTACGTCCAGTCCCCCAAGCCGCGCTTGAAGATTTCCACTAAGTTGGTCAACAACTTACACCGAGTTTTTCATGTCTCACCCGCAACCAATAGTTTTCTCATCTAGGTTCACTCCAAATATTTACACAAGAGTTTTATCCCTAGGTTCACTATTAAAGTATTTATAATGAGTTTTCTCAATAGGTTCACTCACAAACCTCTACAATCCACCATTTTGAGTATATCCACTCACAAAGGGATTTCACAACCTCAAGTGTTTGATAATGAAAGTTTAAAGTACAACTTGGGCACTCACAAAGATAATGAAGATTTAGTGTGAATTGCTAACTGTAGACACTTGCATTTTTGCATGAAAGCCCAATGATGAGCCTCGTTTGGAGGCACTACCCGATAAGTTGCAGAAGTTGCGGGAAACGGACGTCAGAAGGGAAATAAGTATGTCATCAGATTTAATTCACCGGTTTACTGCATGTGGGTTCGTGCTGCGTTCGAAAACACATTCGAATGGTAAACAGATTGCGGGCGTTCGAACGACCATCGATATATATGTTTCACTGTTAGCCTCAACCCAAAATTCACACAAGGCCCACCAAAGCCCAATCCAAATAATTAAAACATTTAAAACACATGTCACAAATTAATTTAAATCCAATTAAATTAAATCAAATCCAATTAAAATCAAAACAAATCTCATTCCTAAATTAAATAAATCACTCACCAAATTAAATATATTCCCCACCAAAATTACACAAATTTATTTCCCTTTATAAACTAATTAAATCCATCATTTTTTACTTGATTTTTTTCCCTTTTTGAACCATGCACACACAAGGAAACCCTAGATACACTATTATAAAGAGAAACCTACACCAACCCTAATGGACCATTCTCACAACTCACGGCTCTCTCCCTTGCTTAGACTATTCACGGCAACCTCATAACAAAGAAAAAAGCTAGAGCCTCTCTTCTCCATCTCTACACTCACGCATGAAAACCAATAAACCCTAAAATACACAACCCACAAAAGACCACACAAAAACACTCACGCCCCTCTCATCTCTCTCTTGGCCATATCAAAAAAGAAAAAAACGCACCCATGAAACCTTAAAAAAATGATCAAGCAAACGCACCTCACCTCAACAAGACTCCCCACGCCCTTCTCATTAACACACCTTCACGTATAACACGCATGCACATCCCCTAAAACCATAAACAACAGCCCCTCCTTAAATAACTCAAAAAATTCCCAAATCGACACCAAAACAGTGTCTAAATAACCCCAAAACAGTCCAAAAATACACTCCAAAATAGTAGCCAAACCGAGACAAAAAGTCCCCAAAACAGCGAGCAAGGAAACAGAAAAATAGTGAAGAAAATAGAAGAAACAATGACCGAAACAGCGAGCAAATTAGCAGCGAAACCGAACCGGTGAACCAGAAAAGTTACGGAGCATTAACCCTTCCGGCGACATCCCAATGCATTCCCGAGAAGCGACTTAAAAGGTAAGACCTGAGGGTCCCATTTGTTATATTTTATTTTGTTATCTCGGACACGGCATGCTTGGTTGGACGTGGAATACGTCCAACCGGGCATGCGAAGTCCTACATTAAAAAAATGGCCAAACTATTGGTCACATTACTTTACTATTCTGCATTTATTTTCAGTCATTTATCTTCCTTTAATATTTCGCACTTAGCTTACTATTTATCGCGTCCGTTATTTATCGTCATTTCATCACATGCATTATCATATTTCATGTATACATTGGGTTAATGATTATGTTACGTTAAATGGTTGGTGTTATCTCTTGCGGTATATCGGATGGAAACCCAGACGTAAATTCCGTAGCCGAATCCGAATGGACGGTAGTGCGGTCTGTACTTGGGATACAACTCCACGTACCGCTTGAGAAACTTTCAAGCACGTGTTTCATTTTGTGATTTAAATCTATGTTTATTGTTCCGTTATTTATTTTCTATGCATTATTCGTTTATTCATGCATTGATAATTTAGTGCGCATGGGCTAACTAGGGTGGATTAAAGGTCCTCTATTTTAGGGAAATGCCCAAAGGCTACCTTTACCACGATGTTTTACCGCGCCGGATGAAGTACACTCGATTGAATGTGAAATGTGTACAATCGGGCATACAAGGTCCTATATTATTTATTTGTTTATTCATGCATTGATAATTTAATGCGTATGGGCTAACTAGGGTGGGTTAAAGGTCATCTATTTGAGGGAAATGCCTAAAGGCTACCTTTACCACGATGTTTTGCCGCGCCGGACGAAGTGCACTCAATTGAATGTGCAATGTGTTCAATCGGGTATACGAGGTCCTATATTATGTATTTGTTTATTCATGTATGTGTTTGTGTCATTTCAGATACCACTTTGGTAATCCCGTTCGAACGCGTTTCCGAACGCTATACGAATGCGGATATTTTGTTTCATTCACGTTCGAACGGGTTTAAGAATGCTACTCGAATGCCCATGTATTCTGCTTTACCACGCATCAGGTCTTATCCCGTTCGAACGCATTTTCGAACGCTATATGAACTTGAACCTTCTATTTACTGTTCGAACGCGTTTTCAAACGCTACACGAACACACATACAGTGCACAGACTTCTTTTCATCACATTTCATGCATGTTTGCTTCTTTGATCATTTCTTTTGCACTATATGATTAATCATATCATTTCATTATTTACGCTTAGACAATTATCATCTATTTATATTTCTGTATTTATCTATTTAATTTGTTTATGAATTGTATGCTTACCGTTATGTCAATTTACTTCTATGCATGCAAACTTAGACATAAGATATTTTCTTATGTATGTATGTTGCGTAGACTTGATTATATTATTGCACAAATCCATTCATTACAAGTGGCATAAGTAAGGGACCATTCCGAACCCAAAGGTTTAAGGTCTTCCCTTGCGAGGGGTGAGTGCGGCCTTAAATCATTTCCCAGTTCACGCTGGGTGGCGACTCCATTCTATTTCTCCGGTTTAGTCCCCTGTGGGCTACTCCGTAGTCTCGACCGGGCCGCGAGCCCAGAACAGCGTCGCCGATTTCTATGTCCTACAGTCTGGCGACTCCACTGGGGAAATAAAATGGAGTCGCAAACATTATTTACGACTAACAATGGCATAAATATGTGAGTTTATGAAGAAAATGGAGTGCAGACACGGAAACATTATGAATGGCTATCCTGTTAATGTCTAAGTTTGCATAAGGCAAACATTATATTTTAGAAGTTTATACATGTCTCTTGTAAAGTTCTCCCTTCAAACTCACTAACAATGCCATTCTGCCTCATTCCGATTATGGGTCTTGTCTCACTATCTGCAGAAGAAATGACATGATAGCCATTCAGAAGTTGGCTTCTCAATATGTGAGTTTGAAGGGAGAACTTTACAAGAGACAGGCAAATGGCATCCAGCTGAAGTGTTTAAGGAAGGAAGAGGCTCAGAAAGTAATGGAAGAAGTACACGCCGGGGTATGTGGACCGCACATGAACGAATTTAATTTGTCTCGCAAAATAGTGAGACAAGGCTTCTACTGGTTGACCATGGAAGCTGACTGCGCGAAGCTAGTGAAGCGTTGTCACGATTGTCAAGCGCACAGTAACTTGAACCATCTATCGCACACAGAGTTGCATGGGCTATCAGAGCCGTGGCCTTTCTCAGCATGGGAAATTGAAATGATCAGAGAAATTCGACCGCACGCATCGAATGGACATCGTTTCATAGTAGTGGCAGTAGACTACTTTTCGAAATGGGTAGAAGCCGAGTCGTTTCGTAATGTTACAGCAAAGCAGATGGTGAAGTTCATAGCCCGGAACATCATATGTCGATACAGAATGCCGCATCACGTGGTAACGGATAACGAAATTCAGTTTCAAGGAGAAACCAAGGCGATTCTATAGAAATACGGCATATGACATCACAAGTCGTCACCTTACAGACCACAAGAAAATGGGGCAGTCGAGGCAGCCAATAAGACAATAAAGAAGATACTAGCCAAGATGACGAAAAGCTACAGAGATTGGGCGGACAAACTACCGTACGCCCTGTGGGGGTACAGAACTTCCGTGAGAACGGCAACGAGAGCCACACCATATTCTTTGGTCTACGGAATGGAAGCAATATTACCGATAGAAGTTGAAATACAGTCCATGAAGGTATTAGCAAAAGTAGAGTTACTTGAACAAGGTTGGACCTTGTAGAGATTTGAACAGTTAGCATTGCTGGATGAGAAGAGGATGAAATCCTTACATCATATGCAGTTATACCAGAAGAGGTTGGCTCGAGCATTTAACAAGAAGGTGCGTCCTACCAAGATCAGAGAGGGTGATCTGATACTTAAGCAATCAAAGCCGTCGACGTTGGACCCGAGAGGGAAGTTCAGGCCCGACTGGGAAGGACCGTACATAGTCAAGAAAGTGATGGGAAACGGGGCAGTAAAACTGTCCGATTTGGAAGGAAACGAGTTCACCGAGCCAATCAACGTGGACAAGTTGAAGCAATATTTTGCCTAAGGGAGAGAAGACCTAACCCAACGGAATAGGAAATCCATCCATGCATACATGTAACGTACTTGCATTCCTTTTTTTTTTTTTGTATTCATAAGTTTCAAAGAAGAAAAGAAGAAAGTGGCAAATACAAACCAACCTGAAGCAGCAACATAACATCATCAGTTTCAGAAATGAATCCCAGGGTTGAGGCCCGTATTAGTATCAGTTTCGGGAATGAATTTCAGGGTTGAGGCCCGTATCAGTATCAGTTTCGGGAAGGAATCCCAGGGTTGAGGCCCATGTCACCAAAGGTTTTCAGGGATGATCTCAGGGGTCGAGGCCCACATTATCAGCAGTTGAAAAGAAGAATTCCAGTGAAAAAAAAGAGAAGCTCTTAATGGTTAGGCATATGTCCGGTGATGAAATTGTTTGCTGTAGGGTGAAATCTTAAAAACGATAAGTGCGAGATGCGCTCTCGTCCGATATTTTGAATGGTTGATCTCGGCTAGACTCGCGGGAACTTAATCACAAGATCTTAGCAGTAGAAGCCTGAGTAGTCAAGAATATAACTAGTTAAAGAGATGGCGGATCGGTGAATGACCGTTTGCTTAGATGTCCATCCTGATTTACTTGTGTTACGATATGTGATATGGTTGAAAATAAAAGAAAAGTCTCTGAAGAAGAAAAAATTAACCACCTATAACCGATAAACGTGAAGCTATATTCGATCGGAGTTACGATTTTCAATGTATATCCGATCGGATTTACTAGTTAGAGAGAAGGTAGGCCGGACATAGGTGATGTCCGGCAGATTTTTGGCTGTGTTCCCTGGAGTTCCTTTCATTCATGGAATTCATTCTTATAATTTCCCCAACTTTCAGATGGTTTCCCCGTAAGAGACTCATCATCGGGCTATGCGTAAAAATACAGTGTCCACAGTCACCCCCACTTTGGTAGGCTTAAGCAGTGTGTGACAATGACAAGTCTTTCAAAGTCATGCATGTATTCTTACTTACCTGGTTCGTCAGGCCTCGTCGGACTTACTTGGCTGTGTTGTAGTAGTTTGTTTGTTGTTTGGTGTATGTACCTCATTCTTGGAGTTTTTTGTGGCGCTTCTTTCTCAAATCTGAAGTTTTTACCCCATTCTCGGAGTTGTATGTGATGTTGTAACCTCATTCTTAAAGTACGTACCCCATTCTCTGAGTTGTTTACTGTCTTGTCCTCATCTGTTGTCTTGTCCTCATTCTCAAGGTCCGTACCCCATTCTTAGAGCCATCTACTATCTTGACCTTATTCCCGAGGTTCATACCCCATTATCGGAGCTGTTTACCGTCTTATCTTTATTCTCGAGGTTTCACTTCATTCTAATGTTTGTCTGATGTTTGTCTTCATTCTCTAAGTTTGTTGTCTTCATTCTTGAAGTTGTATTTGATGGAGTTGGTGCTTGGAGTGTCAATCCGATTTGTATATTTTATTATTTATTAATAAAATAACTATATTTTTCATTTCATACCTTATAATGGTATTGTCATTACGCATATTAGATTGATGCATAAATATGCTAAGAATGACATCGACCTTAGAATAGTTTTGACACTAGGTGTAAACTATTCTTAAAGTAAATATTCCTAGTCGTTGGTTTCAGAATACGGTCGAATTCCTATAACCTAGAAGACTAGCACATGTCGTTTATTGGAATTGGAGTTTCAATGGTTTAACCCGATGTACCATGAGTTTTGGAAACTCGTATGGACATGTGGGTATTCGTTGAAGCGAATAATGAATGACTCATAGGTGATTCTTAATAGTTGAAAGTATACACCACCGTCAATAGGAATCTCTTCGAGTCGAGTAGCATATTGGTCGGTGAAATCACACATGTAACGCAAGCGCACATATCGCTCAAGTAGTATAAAAATATCGATCCCACAATGACTTAATTTCTACTGTTGTTATTAATAATTGATACTATTTATTTACAGGTATCTAATTAAAGGGAAAAATGAATGATTGTTTGATTGATTGGTTGAATGTGGATTTGCTAATTAAATAAATAAATAAAGACACAAAAGAAAATACTAAAGAAAATAAACAAAAGACACAAATATCTAGGGTTGTGATTCCACACAATATTATTCTAATGATGAATTGATTCTTTTATATATGTGTAATAAATTAATTTGTTAACCTGGAACACGAAAATATGCAAAAGCCTCTCCCGATGGTCAGATGCAATCTTATGTCTATGTTAACCAAGTTACCTGAATTCATTAAGTTCAAGTTCCAATTATGGCTACCCCCGCCCGACAGGTATATGTCTATCCTGGAAGGAAATCTATTAAGGGTTATCTATCCTTAAAAGAGATCGTGAGCTATTGAATCTAAGGCTGAAACCTAAAATCCCTTTTCCAAGTTCATTTTAAGTTTACCACATCAATCTTATTGGTGATCAGGCAACAAGAAGCATTAAGCTTAAGATTCAATAAACAAATTAAAGTATTACCCATAATATAATTAAATCAATTATTAAGCATGCTAATATTGTGTTTCATCACTTCCCTAGAATAAAAATAAAATGTTGGGGGTTAGATGATTCACTTTTATAAATCTCACTTTATTATAATATAGAAATTGTCAATGTTACCCAATTAAGTTGAACCAGCCATAAAAGCGGTGTTATTATTTATCTATAAACCAGCCATATAGGCGGTAATCATCTGTCACCTAAAGACCAACCTTATAGGCAGTGTCACATTATGTTACATAAATAAAACCAGTCATTAATGCGGTATCAACTTTAATCCATATTATTAAATTACAATTTCCATATTATAATATAAGTGAGATTAATCTTTACTATTTCTAATTTAGAAATATCTCTTATTATAATATATAAATTTGCATGATATTACCAACCGACCATATAGGCGGTATCCTGATTAAGTCAAGTTATAATTAATTCTAACCGATCATAAAGGCGGTATCCAGTTTAGTCGGGTTAAAATCAATTTAATTAAGTCCAATCGACCATAAAGGCGGTATCCAATTAACTTTGGTTTTAAGATAATTTATATATTATAATTTAAGAGAGATTAATCTAAATTATAATAATAAAAGCTTCACCCTTCCCCCAGTAGAAATTTAACTTCAAAGCATAAAAGAAAAGTAAATAAAATAAACTATTATTACTACAAATAAAAATAAAAATATATTACAAAACTACTAAATAAAACACACAAGATACAATCCTTAAATCCTTATCAAGAAACCAAGGAAAGTATAAAATTTACAAATGAAATGGCTTGATATTTATAGGCAAAATTTTACCTCTACCAATTTCTCCACCAATTTCTCCACAAATTTCTCCACCAATCGCTCCACCAAACATGACACCAAATCCTCCACCAAACATGGAAGTCTGACAATTTTCATTTATTCTATTTTATTTATTTTTGTTTTGAAAATGACTTTAATAATTACACATAACACACTTTTCGATTTTTCATCAATTTCGGTCATGCAATATTCAGAATTCGAAATTCCTATGAACGTCAAAGTTGTAGATCTTTGAGTCTTCTTTAATATGGAACTTGAGTCACCTCAATCCGATATCGGAGTAGAAATTTATGGCCAAAATACGAAAATTGTGCAAAGTTAAAATTTCTGAAATTGTACTTCGTTAGAATGTCATTTCAAGTTTCCAACCTCCAAAATCAAAATGTCAAGTCCAGTTTTTACCCTTATTTGTTCCATATTTCATCCTGATTGATTCCATTGAGTCTCGATTTTATTTTATCTACAAAATAAAATAAAACACATCAAAATGTTCATAAAACTCGAGAAACCATACAAAATATTAAGTAAAATGAGCGGTAAATATTGATATATTTTTCGCTCATCACACCCTCAAACCTAACATTTTGCTAGTTCTCGAGCAAAACAACAAAAGAAAATGCAATAAACAATTAAAATTAAACTAAGCCACTTTCGTAGGGATCACGGTTGCATTTAGCGTATGCAACAAGCCTTTAAACCCATATGTGTCCCTAGTGGACGAGTTGTAGTCTCGTGAGGGCTTACAGTGACGATACCCACAAACGTCAATCAAATGCACACAAAAGCAAAAAGATAAAAAAGTTAGTGACTAAACAAGTGAAACTTCTTATCCAAGTTAATAACTGTTTTCTTTCTTTCTAAATTACTAAATAAGTAAATTCTCCGATTATTTTTACCATTCTCCATATACACAACCAACAAGGTATTAATCAGCTCATTGTGCCCACAATATTCATAAGTGTAGTTGAAAAGAGAGTAATATTTTTGTCCTAAAGTTATATCAGATTTCACACCTTTTTTAGCAATGGATTATTTATTTATTTATTTATTTACAACATCTTCAATCCATGTAGCGGGCTTTGGGCCAGTGACTCCCAAGCCAGTTGGCTTTAGGGCACTAGGTGTTAAGACACCCTTACAGACTTAATTATTTAGATTTCAGAAATTTTTTTTTTACAACATCTTCAATCCATGTAGCGAGTTTTGGGCCAATGACTCCCAAACCAGTTGGCTTTAGGGCACTAGGTGTTAAAACACCCATACGAACTTAATTACTCGGATCTCAGATGTTTCTTTTTTTTCTTTTTTTTAGATGATTCCTCCAATTGAATTAGAGCACTAAATATTACAAACTTTTCAATCACAACTCATGATCAAATGTTACCTTGCATATTGATAATACCTGTCAACTGAGCATACGAAGATCCAATTTAATCAGTATTATGGACAATTCACAAATTAAATAATTCAAAAGGAAATAAACAAAAATTAACTTGTTACGAAATAGGTTGAGATACGTCTCATTAGTGGAAATTTCTTACACATTTATCTCAACACTATTCCACCTGATTAGTCAAGTTAAAAAACACAAAAACAAAATTTTTTTTTAATTTTTTTTGAAGAAAAATTTTGACTAAAAATCAAATAAAAACAACACAACGAAAAATAAAAACAAGATACTAGTCAATTATTCCTCTCCCCCAAACCTAATTGAGACATTGTCCACAATGTCTAAAAAGTAGAAGAAAAGTTTAGAAAACAGTACCTGGTTAGCTGAAATTCTACATCTAAAAAGAAAATTAAAGGTTAAGATCCAGATTTATCCGACGCTTCTTACCACGATCATTAATTGACCAGTTTATCTTGGAAATGATATGGTCAATTTGTGGTTCAAACGCTAAGAGTTAGTCAATTAAATCATTGGATGTTCTACCAGTGAAGATGATATCTTTTACAGGTTTTGAAACAGACCCATTTCTCTGGGCATCATCAAGAAACACATAAAGAAAATCATAAAATCCATCAACATTAAACAGTCCAATCGGTTTCTGGTGTATGTTCAAGTTTTCCCAAGATAGCACTATAATGATTTCCTCCATCGTGCCCAAGCCACCTGGCAAAGCAATAAAAGCATCAGCAAGGTTAATCATTTCCACAAGTCGTTCAGACATACCTGGTACAATACATTCATCTATGTTTGATGGTCCTATAAGATTCGCCTCTGCCAAAGGTTTTGGGATGATTCCCAAAACTTGACTACCTCATTCCTGTACAGCCCTTGAAACGTACCCCATTAGTCCAAGATTGCCACCGCCATATACTAGGTGCATATTCCTTTCAGCTATGACTCTACCCAATTCATGTGCTGCCGCAACGAATTCTGGCTTAGAACCAACACTAGTACCGCAAAACACACAGATGTTTACAACTCGTATTCTTGAAGTTGCTTCCATTTTTTTAATGTATTTCTTTCTCAAATCTAGATGTCTTCAAGAGTGCAATGACGAGCTGAATTTATAGAACCTGAAGGGTGAGTAATAATAGCACTAGTACCTGCCAAATGACAATTATTAGCTAAACAGTAAAATATATCGTGAAAGTCAAAAAGTCTGGATTCTGTCGGCGAAAATAAAAGAAATCACAATCGAAAAGCAATGAAAGCAATTATTTAAAGAAAAGAAATTATGTCAAAACATATAAAATTAGCCATAAAGACGGTGATAATATTTGTCTATAACAAGTCTAGTTAGATACTCAATTATGCCAAATAAATAAAACCAGTCATATAGGCGGTAACAAAGTTTGTCAATAATTAATCCAGATTTAAATTAAATATTAATCATTAAATTATAATTTATATATTCTTATATAAGTGAGATTAATCTATATTTTTATATTAAAAGGTTCACCCTTTACCCCGACAGGACGGAATTAGCAACTCATGATTTGAATAAAAACACACATAATTTTATTACTGAAAGAAAAAAATTACAATAAAGCTTTAAAAAAATAAAACACACAAGAGTTGAAACTCCATAAATTTTTAGGTGCTCAACACCTCTTTACAATCAATTGAATCATGCAAAATTTACATGATTCAAGGGAAATGATATCCATCGACATTTCACCGAAAGGTGGATGTCATTTCCGACCAATATTTTTTTCCTTTTTTCTTTTTTCTTCTTGTTTGTCTTTAATAATGACATATAACACACTTTGGATTTTTCATCAATTTCGGCCTTGAAAACTTCAGAACTAGAATATCTTGTAAACATCAAAGTTGTAAATATTTGAGTCTTCTTTCATATGGATCTAGAATCGCCTCAATCCGATATCGGAGTAAAAAATTATGGCCAAAATACAAAAATTTCCCAAAGTTGGTATTTCCAAAATTATACACAGTTAGAACGCTCTTTTAAGTTTTTGGCCTCCAAAATCCAAATGCCACGTCCATTTTTCTAGTTATGCATCCAAAGTATTAATTTACCTACATAAGAAATAAAAAACACAATAAAACATAAATATAATTATTATTTAATAAATGTGCTAAATTAAGGGGATTAATGAAATTATAAGTGTAAAATGATTAGTTTCTCTTTTATTAAGTGTACACTTTTTAATGTTCATCACACCCCCAACCAGCTTATTACTAGTCCATAGTAATTTAAGTGAAAAACTTTAAAAAGACAAATTCTTATCGAAGTTAATAATTATTTTCTTTCTTTTTAAATAATCAAATAAGTAAATTCTCTTGTGCTTTTTATCATTCTTCTATACACACATAAAATAAGGTAACAATCAATTCACTCTATCCATAATAATCACAAGTCTTGTTGAAATAGAATAATATTTTTGTCCTAAAGTTATATCAAAATTCATACTTTTGGCAATGAGAGTTTATTTATAAATACAAAAATATTTTTTAAAATAATAATACATCTTCAATTCTTGTAACGAGCTTTGGGCCAGTGATTCCCAAACCAGCTGGATTTAGGGCATTAGGTATTAAGACACCCCTACAGACTTAATTGCTCGGATCTCAGATGTTAAAAAGAATAAGTGTCTGATTTCCTTAAGCTTTCTCTTTAACCCATGTAGCGAGCTTTGAGCCAGTGACTCCCAGACCAGTTTGCCTTAGGGCAATAAGTGTTAAAACACCCCTACGGACTTAATTGCTCGAATTAGAGAGGCTACGAAATCGAACTTATTCAAACACATTTTTTTTACAAACTCAAGCTCTATCTTTTTACGCGAACAATCACTGCTTGCTGAAGTAAAATGTCTGGTTACTAAGTAAAAGCTTAATTATTATCATCATTTTTTAAACTAACTCAACTCTACCGTTTTACGCGAACAATCACTGTTTGCTGAGGCAAGGTTACTAAGTAAAAGCATGGCTAATTTTTTTTTTTTTTTGTGAATAAAAACACAAATCCCACTGCATTTAGGTGCTACCTCTAACAAACTAGAGAACTTAATATTACAAAATTTTCACTTACAACATATGATCATATGTTACCATGTATGTTGATAATATCTGTCAAATGAGCATATGAAGATCGAATTTAATCAATATTATGGAGAATTCACAAATTTAAATGATTCAAAAAGAAATGAACAAAAATAACTTGTTACGAACATTGAGATGCGTCTCAGGAGCGAAAACTCCTTACACTGCCATCTCTGAACAACAATTCAACTTGATTAGTAAAAAAATTGTTGTTGGTTTGTGTGTAATTTTTTTTGAAAAACACAAAACAAAATCAAAACAAAATATTTTTTCTTACATATAAAATAACAACAAAGAAAAAACAACATAATAAAGCCTTTTTACATAAAACAACAACACAAAAACGAAAATATTTTTTTTGAAATAAAAACACAGCAATGAAACATAAAACAAAAACTATCTAGTCAATTATCCCCTCCCCCTAACCAAATTGAGACATTGTCTCCAATGTCTGAATAATAAGAAACGGAGTTTAGAAGACATCACCCGATTAGTTTGGAATTGACAATTGAATCTACGACTATTTAAAAGAAAATTTACATATTAAGATCCAAGTCCGCTATACGCTTCTTGCCACGATCGTTATCAGACCAGTTTAACTTGGAAAGAATGAGGTCGATTTTGGTTCATAAGCTAAGAGTTGGTCAATTAATTCATCATATTTTCTTTCAGTTAGGACGATATCTTTTATCAGTTTCGAAATAAACCCAAGTCTTTTGGCATCCTTAAGAAATACTAGAAGAAAATCGAAAAAATGGTCAATATTAAGTAGTCCAAAGGGTTTTCGGTGAATGTTCAAGTTTGCCCATGATGCAACTGTGAAGATTTATTCCAACATGCTGAGCCCACCTAGTAAAGCAATAAAAACGTTAGCATGATTAATCATTTCAGTAGGTCTTTCAGACATACCTGAGACAATGCATTCTTATCCATTTGATTTTCCAATGAGGTTTTCGTCTGCCAAAGGTTTTGGAATGATCCCTAAAAATCGACTGTCAAATTCTTTCACTGCCTTTGAAATACATCCATCAATCCAAGATTGTCATTGTCATATACTAAGTGCATGTTTCTTTCCGCTATAACTCTATCCAATTCTTTTGCAGCTTCAACAAACAAAATACACAGATATTAGTGACTCGTCGTCTTGAAGTTTTCTCCATTTTTGTTCTCTATCTTATCTGGATGTGTCAAAGAGAGAAATGACAAGCTGTATTTATGGATCCTGAAAAATGGTGAGAAATAAAAGCACTGGTACCTGTAAAATGACAATTGTTAGATGAACAGTAAAATAAATCAAGAAAGTCAAAAAGTTTAGATACTGTCGGCAAAATTAAAGCAAAGGAAATCAAAACAGCAATTTAAAGCAAATCAAAATAGTAATTTAAAGTAAATGAAATGAAATCAATAAATTGAAATAATATGTACATGTAGTTATGATTGTGGCTCACATTTTCCTCTGATTTTACGTCCAGTAACGGCTTGAACGCCCTTTCTGGGTTGGGGATATGTTTCCCATCCGATTTTCTTATAAATTGGCAAACAAGGTATTTTAAAGTCAGATTCCCGAGACTGTATTGTTATCTTTCTTTTTGAAATAGTGTATGCAAATTGCGAATAACTCGATGAACATGTCCACTAGGATGTGTCTCAAGAGTCAATGATATATCATCTAAAGATTTCTTACTCAAGCCATCTCTAATGAATTGAATTTTATCTTCGCGATTGTCA
>SKCR01052905.1:0-48088 GCA_019454045.1 Zanthoxylum bungeanum | reverse complement strand
AATTGGGCCTAAAACCATTTCCATAAAGTCCAAATATGACTATTGGGCCTTTAATAATTTAATTGGGCCTAAATTGATTTTGTGGCATAGGGTGATTCCTAACTTAGGCATTGGCATATTGGGTTGGATCCATATTGGCCAAAGCCCATGCCTTAAGAATTAATTGAAAGCCCATTGGACTTTAATTAAAATAGTATTGGATACTAATTGGGCCTTTGAGACCCATTTAGATTAGATTTAGAATCTAAGTCTAAAAGGTAGGGGTGAACACAATTTCGGGTCAAACCGCGAACCGCACTGAACCGAACCGAACCGAACCGCGCGGTTTGAAAAATATTAAAAATGATTTTGAACCGCACCGAATCGAACCGCAAATTTCGGGTCGGTGTGCGGTTCGATTCAGTGACACAAAAATCATTTTTAATATTTTTAGAATGACATTTTACCAACTTGATTTTTGGTAAATGGTAATTGAATTTCGGAAATCAATTACACAATACAAAAATCAACTCTCTCCCTCTTAGAAGCCAAAATTGCCGTGAACCTCTCCCTATTGCTTGGAAATTTTGCTTCAAAATTTATTATTGCTAGCACATTCAAGGAGTCATTCAAGGTGTTAGGGAAACCAATCATTGAGTTTGGAACACAAAGAAAAGGCTTTGAGCTCTTATTCTTCATCAAAAGTTTTAAACTTTCAACATCCAACGAAACCGATCAATGTAAGTTTTTCCACAACTTCTTTGAGTATTCACATGAAATCATGACTTACAAGATCCTTGGAATTTTCTAGGAACCCAACAGTTGAGAGGGAGAACATGGCAGCCTTCCGAGAGAGCAGGAAGATGGGGCGAGATTGTTGGACAATTATGACCCATAGCGTCACTATTTGTACAGATCATGGTGTTGTTGTACAAATTAACTATGTGACAAAGGAGATTGCACTCTTATCATTTGTGATTAGATCACCTAGATGTATAAATGATGAGAGGTCCCTATGATTTGTTCCTGGACGGAGAATGATATGAGACAGTATCAGTCCACGAAGGATAAATCATTAAATATCCATAGTCAGAGCATTGTCGAGATTGGACATCGATAAATGCGTAAAAGACTAGTATTACACTTGTGCGCGTTGTGAGGGCACAACGACATAGTTCTAATATATTTGGGTATATGATACTCATGCAAGTGTAATAGGAGGTTGTGTTTTACCGATGGTACGGGAAACAGCTTTGCTCTGGATAGACCCCATCGGAATTCCATTGGTAGTATGACTATGTGTCTATGGAAGTCCGAAATTAGGGTAGGTGTATTTGGTCTTAACCTGAGACTTGCACCGCTAATACTTGCGACAATCAATATACTTTGGTTGAGGTCGTCCAGGGCTTTAACAGGTTCTGTGTACGCCAATACTGGGTATATTGAGAATCGTAGTGTGTTGGGTGTGATGTCAAGACGGAATTATCACTCCAGTCATATGGTGATGATGGTCACGTAGGATACGGGACTGGTTCTCTTAAATGCTGCAGCTATCGGGATAAAATGACAAGGTCATGTTTATCCGATTATAGAGACTAGTCACCAGACATCCGACATGTGCTTCGTACGAGGCAGATACAATTCCAGCCCCAGGCCTAGCACGTGATCATCCGATACTGGACAGAAATACGCAATACTACGTATACTACGCCTGATATAGATCCTTTATTCCTGTAAGGATATTTCTGGAGAATTGGGAAGGCATGGCGCTTTGCTAGAGGCCAACCTTGTCTTGTAAATCGGTAAAACATAGTACTTGGTACTTACGTGTTCGGATAGTCCGACGATCGATTTTTTTTGCCAACATATCCGGGGATCTCATGGGTCGCTTTCCAAAGATTCACCGATGACGTATGACTCGCACTCTAAATTAATCTGGGATTAATTAGATGAGAGAGAAAATTAATCTGGGATTAATTGCGGAGATATTTTATATGGGATGAAATATCATTAAAAGAGAGATAACGATTAATTTGGAATTAATCGAGAAATTAATATATTTGATATATTAAACGAAATTGGATTTCGACGCGGAATTAAAATTAGATTTTAATTCGGGCGAACGAATTAATTTAGAATTAATTCGTTAGCGACGTGAATAGTGACTTCGCTAGGCGTAATCATTTAATTACGACGCAACGGAAAATTCGTTAATTTGGAATTAGCGAACCCGAGATTATTTGCGAGCGCATTCGCATTTCGAATTCGAGTGCGGCACGCAAGTCAAATCAAGCGTCAAATTGCTAGTCGCATCAAGCGTCAAATCATTAATCACTTTGAGTGATGTGACTTGACAACTTGATGGATTGAGTGATGGAAGTGGTTGGAGCTTTTAATGGTTTGACTTTTAAAAGCCAAATTCATTCCAAATGAATTTGAAATTCAAATTAGTGTATAAGATACACAAATTTCAAAAACCAACACATCATCTCTCATTCTCTCTACTCTTCACGCCCAAGGGGCTCCAAAAGCTTACTGGTTTTCAACAAAAACCGTGAACAGTGAGGGAAGCAAAGAGTGTGATTTTGTGGCAAAATCACAAGTGCTAGCACACTTACTAGACATGCGAAGGTGATAGGGAAGTCCACCCATGAGTCGGGAACCATTCGATGAAGCTTGGAGCTTGTTCGAGGAGCTCAAAAATAGACCATGGAGGACGCCAAAACCAGTAAGTTGGAGCAGTCCACTGCCGAGCAGAATTTCAGTTTTGTTCGTCTCTGCGTCGCTCAACCGATCGATGTAAGTATTCCGTAACTTCCCGATTGTTATTCACACATGTTTTCATGCTTATTATTGATATTGGGACCTTAATAGAAACCAACAATGGCATCTAGAGCAAGGTTTGAGCATGAAATGTTTGGGGCTTAAAATTTTGAGCATGATTTTGTGAAATTGGATGAATGAATATGCTTAAATGTGTTTGAATTGAAGTTTGATTCGATCAATTTTAAGAAAATGGTTTGGAACAATTTTTTCCCCAAATGCTTGTGTTGGCTGAATGGTGACATAGCCCTAATGTCTTGGAATTTTGATTTGTTGATTCATTGGATGAGTTAGAATCATGTTGGGATTGTTGATTTGAAAATTAATTGGATTTAATTTTTGAATTGGACAAAAACCCTAATTGCCGAGACCTTGATGAACATGTATTGGGTTTGATTTTAATCAAAATGTGTTGGACAAGTGATGATGAAAATGAGCATGATTAATTGTGTATATTGATGTTTTAGAAATGTTAATTTGGGTAATTAATCATGTTATACACTTTGGTAATAAAATATGAAATTTGGGATTTTTGGAATTTAATTATTTGGGCCTTAAAATTGGATTTGGGCTTAAGTGTTGTAATTGGGCTTGTTGGGCTTTGTTGTACAAAGTTGGGTTTAGGCGAAATGGATTGGATCCAATTGGGCCCAAAACCGCATCTATAAAGCCCAAATGCGACTTAATGAACCTTTAAAGTTTAATTGGGCCTAATGGGCCTAAATTGATTTCTGGGCTTATGGGGTTAATCCCGGATTGGACTTTGATTATCGCTTTGACCCGAGTTGACCAAAAGTCCACGCTTTAAGAAATTAATTAAAAGCCCATTGGCTTTAATTAAATTGACGTTGGACGTTAAATCGGGCTTTGAGACTCGTTGCGATTAAATTTGGAATTTAAGTAGTAAAAGTTCATTATTAAAGTGTTATATTTAATTTGGAATTAAATAAGCGAATTAGAATTAAATGCATATTGAATTGGATTTAATTATGTAGTTTAATTTAATTCGAGAATTCGTACTTTGAGTACTTATTCGCAAAAACGAGTTTGACTCGAGCAAAAATCAAATCGTTGTTTGAACATTGGATGATCACTAATTTATCAGATTAATTAATTTGATTAGATTGATTGATAACATGCTTGTGTGAATACATGGTTGCGATGCATGAATACTGTATATCAGATGGATATTAGAAGGGTGGGACAATTTTAGAAATTGTTGTAATAAATTTGATTTATTAATTGGACATGCGTGTCCAGCCTTATTACCTCTCATTTCTTTGTATTCTCTTCTCACCTATTCCCCTCAATGTAAATGAGGTTTCTTTAGAAGTGTAGTGTAACGGGTAGAAGTAAATACTTGTGCTAGCGGGAGAGAGAAAGTGAGAGATTTGATCTAGGATCAATGTGTAAAGTATCCATCCGCATATCATTATTATTTATTAATATGCGCTTTATTATGTGTTTAGAATGCATGTTTAAGGGTGTATGATGAAGAGACCTTAACAAAGATAATAAATTGGTTGCCAATTTGCACTCGAAAAACCCTCGCAAAATATTAAGCGTATTTCCTTCCATTGAGTGATTCTAACTCAAGATCTAAGACGACATTGGTTTGTTGGCCAAAGTCAAGGCCTTTGTCTGTCGAGGATGTGTTTGAATTACGAAGGCTTTGTTCCATGTCAGTGTCTTGTCCAAGTTGTGGTTTGTTGGCCAAAGTCAAGACCACTTCTTGTCCATCGACATTGATTACGAAGCTTTCCATGGTCAATAGGTCGCGCTTAACTGGGATCACTAAGTTTGTTGTGCCAAAGCCAAGGCTTAGTTGATTTAGAGAAAAAGGTTAGGTAATACATTGGATGTATTGGCATATATAAGATATATGTTTCGGACTTGGATGTCCCCCTACCGGATCTAGGAATTGGATTGGATCCAATCGATCTTAGAGATCTACCTAGTTAATTATCATACAATTTGTTGGCCAAAGTCAAGATTGTGTGATATTTAACGGGATCCTAGCCACTAGGAAACACGGTTTCCCGAGTACTCGACAGAGGGTTAGAGGCTCGCCGAAAAATAGTGGGAGGCAAGAATTAAATTTGCAATATTCGTTTAATTACTTACCATACGCGCTCAAACAATATCATTCGTCAAATAAATTAAATGTTAGTTGACTAATATTTAAATTGTTGTTTTAATTAATAGTTGGACTATATTCAAACATTCATTTATAGTTGATTTTATAATTAGATTATAGTAATCAATATAATTGATTTTAATTTATTAAATTATAGTTGATTAAATAGTTGGACTATTGTAATCATTATAATAAATAGTACCGAAATCGTTGATTAAATAGTTGGACTATTAAAATCAAGATAAATTGAAAGATTGACATTTAAAACATAATCATAGGGAAATGTTATTTAAATGGTTTAATTTTCAAATTGGGAATAATTTCAGGATGGTCCTGGAAACTAATAAGTTATTTTATTTGATAAAATAATATATTAAGCCTAAGCCCGGAGTTAAGCAAACAGTAGAGCATAATCTTTGGAAGATCATGCAATTATAACTTTAGTGCTTAATCCATTATACTTACCGCAGTAGACTCCTTAATTTCTGAATCAGAACTAAGGATTAGATCCTTAAAGTATGATAATGAAATTGAAGGATCTTCTTAAATCTATACTTAGATTTTAGAAGTACTAAAATTGCAATAATAACTCTTGGAGGGTTAATGACTATTCTCAAGGAGATAAAGTCAAACTTTGCAATTAGGCAAGTAGCGCAAGACGCACTTTACTTCGATATTCTATAAGGCCAAGGCTTGGCCAAAGGCTTCTGGAGTGTTGAAAAGGGCAAATGAAAAATCATTATAATCTTCTGGGAAGATAAATGACATATCCCAAAATGTCTGCCTGATTGTGACAAACGGGATCGCGGAAGCGTGACTGCCGTTTGGACAAAGCATACATGAAGGATTTGAAGAACGGGCAAGGCTCTGACGTCAAATATGTTTGTCAACATTATGTTCACTACTAGTATTAAAATTAGATTTTAAATACTTAGTGTGGTGCATAAATATATTGATGTTCAGAATCTGTTTTGAACAGGATACTGACTTCAATAGAGATTTATCTATGATTTGGAAACGGGACGAAAGTCGCTATTTCAACCGTAGATACCTAAGTTTAGGAACTACCTTCGGGTGTGTACTTAAATTAGGAAACTGTTATAATGTAACTAGTTTGACTAGATACATTATCTCTATATCAGTGTTTAACCCGCTGCGGGTGAACCTTTATATTCTAGGACACTAAAGTGTTTTATTATATAAAGATGATATTTAGATAAACACATTAGATGTGAATAACATAACTTATATTTTGAATATAAATAAATCTCAATTATATAACATGACAAACAAATAGCTCAAACAGATTTGATCAGATGAAACTATTGTGGCATTGTTGTCTGGGACACGATTAAACAAGAATCGTATATCCACACTTTTGAAGAGTGGATACTCGGACAAATTTGATTCAATCAAATAAAGTCTACAAATCTAGTTTATTGGGCAAAGTGCCTAAAACACTGTTTACTTGGTAAAAGTGCAAATGCCACCGACCTGTAAGCCCTAGTTCATAGTGAAGCAAGTGGGCCCATGTCTAGCTAGGCTAGAGGTGGAGATGAATATTTCGTGACCTATACGGATGTGGCATCGCGTTATGGTTATGTGTTTCTTTTGAAGAACACAAATCGGAAACTTTTAAGTTTCGACACAAAATAGACAAACAGATCGGCTAAAGTATTATACCGTCACGTTAAGACCGTAATGGAAAATACTTAAGCAATAAGTTTCTTATATACTTGAAAGAGTATAGTATTCTTTCTATGAGGACTCCTCCCGGAACACGTCAATTGACGGTATGTCCGAACTGAGTAATCGAATTTTGTTAGACATGATAAGGTTAATCATGAGTCGCTCTGAGCTACCATTTCCTTCAACGATAAGCATAAACAATGCATAACTTATTTAGAATAAGGTTCCATTAAAATCTGTTTGACATATTTCATATTAGATATGAACAGGAAAGAAACCGGGTTTCACATTCCTGAGAATTTGGGTATGCTAGGCATATGTTTGGATGATACCAAACTAAAACCCAAATCGGATAAGTGCCAATTGTAGGTTATCCTAGGGATACCATAAGTATTGTACTTATACATCTCACAAGAGAACAATTAGATTGTTGCTCACCATGCTGTTTTCCTAAGAGGAATACCGATATGCAGTGGTAAGTGGAAGATAGTAAAACTCGATGAAAAATCAGAGTAATACTATTCCAGGCATCGAATCCTAATGGAACACCAAATAGTTCATCAAGGATGAAACTATTACCATTAATCTTCGAATACACAAGAACCGCGTAGGTCAGAGAGAATCAGAAAACAACTTGGGGTATTGGTTTCTGATCTCACCTCATAAAGATGTCAATCTCTTAAGGTATACCAACTGACTACGTATGAGGAAGTGATATAAGGTATCGACTCCCTATTATGACAAAGTGTCATAAGTCCGAAATGGATTCCATGTATATCAACTATGTTTGGATACTAGTTGATGTACCGCAAGACATTGTGCCTATTGGTACTTATAAATCTTCAAGGAAGACATACATGGAAGGCAACATACCAACGCATAAAGCTAGGCTTTTAACGGAAAGGTATCGTTATCAACATTGTGTTGATTACGATTTAACCTTTTACCTGTTGCCACGGTAAATCCATTTGGATAATGCTTGCTATTGCTGCATGTTTCATTTATGAAATATGTCAGCTTAACGGGAAAATCGCTTTCCTGAAAAGGAAACCTTTTGGAGGATGTTTACAACATCCTGTCGGTTTTGTCGTACCAAAACTAGCAAACAAGGTTTGCAGGTTATTCGATCCATGTTTGGATTGAAGCAAGCATAAGTTCTTGGAATTATCATTTTGATGTAATCATAATGGAGTATGATTTAATTCAAAATGAAAATGATTCTTGTGTATATAAGGAGGTTAGTGGGAGCACACTGACAGTGGCTGTCCTATAAATAATGATAATATGTCATTTCTTGGAAATGATATTCCCATAAAACTATCGGCGAAAGCTTGGCTTTCGAATACTCTCCGAGAAATCGTACATTGAAAAATGTACGCGACCTGGTGTCTCATACGCTTTAAGCATATGAAGTCACAAACAGGCCAATCCAAGTGATAGTCACTGGATTGATGTTAAGAACATCCGTTAGTATCTTAGAGATCTAAGGATGCTGTCTTAATCTATGGAGATGGAGAACTTGAAGTGACTGGGATCACTGTAGCAAGTTTCCTAACCGATAAAATGACTAAAAGTCACAAATGGTACTATACAGTTTGAATAACGGAACAGTGAGCTGGAAATCTTCCAAGCAAGATATTGTTGCAGAATAAACAATAAATGCGGGTTATTGCTGCAGCTGAGGCGGCTATAGAGGCCATTTGGGTCGATAAACAAATATAATTAGATTAGATATAATTCTGTTAGCAGCTGAGCTAGGCGTCAGTACAGGCTAAAGAATTAATGGTCTCATCAACGATCTAGATACATACTTTGATATTCATCTGTTTCATTCGGATCATACATCGTGGCGATGTGATGATCGAATAAATCGCATCAGATGATAATCATTCAAATCCGCTGACGAAAGCCTTTTCTCAGCAGTTTCAGCCAACCCTACATAGTTCGGGTGTCAAGCACTCGAGTGACTGGCTATAGGCCAAGTGGCAGATTGTTGGACAATTATGACCCATAGCGTCACTATTAGTACAGATCATGGTGTTGTTGTACAAATTAACTATGTGACAAAGGAGATTGCACTCTTATCATTTGTGATTAGATCACCTAGATGTATAAATGATTAGAGGTCCCTATGATTTGTTCCTGGACGGAGAATGATATGAGACAGTATCAGTCCACGAAGGATAAATCATTAAATATCCCTAGTCAGAGCATTGTCGAGATTGGACATCGATAAATGCGTAAAAGACTAGTATTACACTTGTGCGTGTTGTGAGGGCACAACGACATAGTTCTCATATATTTGGGTATAAGATACTCATGCAAGTGTAATAGGAGGTTGTGTTTTACCGATGGTACGGGAAACAGCTTCGCTCTGGATAGACCCCCTCGGAATTCCATTGGTAGTATGACTATGTGTCTATGGAAGTCCGTAATCAGGGTAGGTGTATTTGGTCTTAACCTGAGACTTGCACCGCTAATACTTGCGACAATCAATATACTTTGGTTGAGGTCGTCCAGGGTTTTAACAAGTTCTGTGTACGCCAATACTGGGTATATTGAGAATCGTAGTGTGTTGGGTGTGATGTCAAGACGGAAGTGTCACTCCAGTCATATGGAGATGATGGTCACGTAGGATACGGGACTGGTTCTCTTAACTGCTGTAGCTATCGGGATAAAATGACAAGGTCATGTTTATCCGATTATAGAGACTAGTCACCAGACATCCGACATGTGCTTCGTACGGGGCAGACACATTCCACAGCCCAGGCCTAGCACTTGATCATCCGATACTGGACAGAAATACGCAACAATACTAGTATACTACGCCCGATATAGATAATTTATTCCTGTAAGGATATTTCTGGAGAATTGGGAAGGCATGGCGCTTTGCTAGAGGCCAACCTTGTCTTGTAAATCGATAAAACGTAGTACTACTTGTACTTACGTGTTCGGATAGTCCGACGACCGAATTTACTGCCAACATATCCAGGGATCTCATGGGTCGCTTCCCAAAGATTCACCGATGACTTATGACTCGCACTCTAAATTAATCTGGGATTAATTAGATGAGAAAGAAAATTAATCTGGGATTAATTGCGGTGATATTTTATCTGGGATAAAATATCATTAAAAGAGAGATAACGATTAATTTGGAATTAATCGAGAAATTAATATATTTGATATATTAAACGAAATTGGATTTCGACGCGGAATTAAAATTAGATTTTAATTCTGGTGAACAAATTAATTTAGAATTAATTCTGGTGAACAATTAATAGAATTAATTCGTTAGCGCGTAATATTGACTTCGCTAGGCGTAATCATTGCGCAACGGAAAATTCGTTAATTTGGAATTAGCGAACCCGAGATTATTTGCGAGCGCATTCGCATTTCGAATTCGAGTGCGGCACGCAAGTCAAATCAAGCGTCAAATCGCTAGTCGCATCAAGCGTCAAATCATTAGTCACTTTGAGTGATGTGACTTGAAAACATGATGATTGAGTGATGGAAGTGGTTGAGCTTTTAATGGTTTGACTTTTAAAAGCCAAATTCATTCCAAATGAATTTGAAATTCAAATTAGTGTATAAGTTACACAAATTTCAAAAACCAACACATCATCTCTCATTCTCTCTACTCTTCACGCCCAAGGGGCTCCAAAAGCTTACTGGTTTTCAACAAAAATCGTGAGCAGTGAGGGAAGCAAAGAGTGTGATTTTGTGGCAAAATCACAAGTGCTAGCACACTTACGAGACATGCGAAGGTGATAGGGAAGTCCACCCATGAGTCGGGAACCATTCGATGAAGCTTGGAGCTTGTTCGAGGTGCTCAAAAACAGACCATGGAGGACGCCAAAACCAGTGAGTTGGAGCAGTCCACTGCCGAGTAGAATTTCAGTTTTGTTCGTCTCCGCGTCGCTCAACCGATCGATGTAAGTATTCCGTAACTTCTCGATTGTTATTCATACATGTTTTCATGCTTATTATTGATCTTGGGACCTTAATAGAAACCAACAGAGATGAGGTTTTTGATAGGAGACAGGGCAGATCTAATAGAAGACAATATTCTCCACATCTGAGACACATCGGGATACCACCCAGAGGCACACAGAGTGCACCTCTTAGAGGACATTTTCATAGGGGTCGGACTGAGCAGGTCTATAGTAGAGGCACAATACCATCTGTTGATCAGAGTGCAGCGAGTGTAGCACCTCGACCGACTAGCACACGCCGATGCTATAATTGTGGTCAGTAGGGTTATATCGGTACACAATACAATAGAGTAAAGAGATGTTACGAATGTTAGCAGTTTGGACATTTGGCCAGAGATTATTCCACTGGCAATATATCTCAAGAATTGAACAACCGGTAGAAGGACCAGTGATAGCAGAACGTGGTAGAGGGACCACTTCTGGTAGTAGTCTTTGGTGAGGCTCGAGTTTTCACACAGGGCAGAGGCAGAGGGACTCCGAATGGAGCAGATGGTGGTAGATGACAGACATCTCAGACATATGAGTTTGATGAATAGATGCCTCAGCCATATTTGGATAAGTTTTTTGTAGTGTTTATTCACGACATCCTTGTGTATTCGTCCTCCCGGATCGATAATGAGCAGCACCTTCGATTGGTATTGGATATTTTGAGGAGGGAACAATTATATGCCAAGTTCTCTAAATGTGAGTTTTGGCTAGATAGAGTGGTATTTTTGGGACACATCATCTCTGGAGAGGGTATCTATGTAGATCTGCAAAAGGTCGAAGCAGCTCTGTAATGAGAGAGACCGAGAACGGCGACAGAGGTTCGGAGCTTCTTGGGGTTAGCGGGCTACTACCGTCGCTTTATTCGAGACTTCTCTATTATTACTACTCTGATGACTCAACTGACGAGAAAGGAAGTAACATATGTGTGGACTGTCAATTGTGAGATGAGCTTCCAGATTTTGAATGAGAGATTGACTATTGCACCGGTACTCACTCTACCGTCTGGACTTGATGGATATATGGTTTATATAGATGCATCGCATCAGGGGTTAGGATGTGTGCTGATGAAGCATGAGAGAGTGATTGCGTATGCCTTGAGACAGTTAAGATCCAAAAGAAGAATTACCCCACCAATGACCTAGAGTTGGCAGCGATTGTACATGCTCTTAAAATTTGGAGGAATTATCTATATGGTGCCAAGTGTGAGATTTATATCGACCATAAGAGTCTGAAATATCTTCCCACTCAGAGAGAGTTGAATTTGAGGCAGAGGCGTTGGATAGAGTTCCTCAGTGACTGATTGTACTATTACTTACTATCCGGGGATGGCCAATGTAGTTGCTGACGCAGTCAGTAGGAAGAATGTGGGTAAACTGTAATTTTTTGGGAGCTAGACAGAGGATGTTTGAGGAGATGGCGACATTACGTTTGGCCTTTAAGGTATCTGACAGAGGATGGCTTCTTGCTCATATGAAAGTCCGACCTACATTGCTAGATAGACTCAAAACAGCACAAGACGAGGATGAATAATGTAAGAAATGGAAAGCAAAGATTGTAGAAGGAGAGGTTACTAGTTTCAGATTGAGTTCAGAGGATGTATTACTTTTTGGTGATAGAGTTGTGGTACCACCTACTGGTGCACTTAAGGAGGAGATTTTGGATGAAGCTCATGATGCCCCGTATAACATGCATCCTGGGAGTACCAAGATGTATCAGAATCAGAAGAAAATATACTGGTGGTCGGGAATGAAGAGAGAGATTGCAGAGTTTATATCCCGTTGTCTGGTTTATCAGCAGGTCAAGGCAGAGCATCAACACCCAGTTGGATTTCTCCAGCCTCTACCTATACCTGAATGTAGGGGTGAGCAAAACCGGTTTCGGTTCCGGTTTCGCATGGAACCGGAACCTACCCGGAAAAATTCGGTTCCGTACTAAGTGGAACCGGAACCTACCAAATTAAACAGGTTACCCTATTATTCGGTTTCAATCCGGTTCCGGTCCGGTTCCGAATTACCCTATTTTAAAATATTTTAATGAAAACTGCTTAGCAGTTTATACAAAGAAGTGAATGAGAAGTTCAATGATTTGCTCAGAAAGAATGAAACGGCTTCTGTTATGTTGCATACTGTCTATGGTGATCTTAGGAAACTTGTAATAGATTCATGTGGGTCTGTTGATGATGAACCGCAGATGAACATTCAAGTTGGGGCTCTATCCAATCCGGTAATCAACGTTAAGACTGTTGTTGAGCAACTGCAAAATTTTCTGGTTGACAGACTGAAGCTCCAAGCTTTAAACAATGAACTTAAGGCAGAGTTAATTAATCGAACAAATGATATCGAAGAATTGAACAAAAGGTGCCTTGATACCAATACCATTAAGAAGTTAATAGAAAATGTTGAGAGTGTATTAAAACTGGAAAACACCCAGACTGACTTAGATAAAACACCTGTTTCACACCTTGATTCATTGGTGTCTTCACTTGTTCAGAGGTATAAAGAGGCTACTGCTTTAAGAGTCATTCCTTCACAAAGACTCTGTACTCCAGAGAATTGAAGAGATAATGGAAGACCTTGATCTACCAAAACAATTTCATTCAAGGGACATAATAGAAAATGTTGATTGGTTAGCACGATCAGTTACTGGAAACTCATTGCTTGTTACTGATTGGGATCCGAAGAGTTCTATGGGTGAGCAAAATCGGTTCCGGTTCCATGGTCCGGTTCCGGTTCCGATCATTTTGGAACCGGAACCTACCCGGATAAAATCGGTTCCTTCATTTTTGGAACCGGAACCTACCCAATTACAACCGGTTCCGTTTCCAAACCCGAAAAACCGGTCCGGTTCTAATCGGTTCCGGGTAGACCCGGAACCGTTGCTCACCCCTACCTGAATGGCCATGGGAAAACATTGCGATGGATTTTATAGTAAGGCTACCGATGACACAGAAAGGCTACGATGTAATTTGGGTCATAGTGGACCGATTGTCTATGTCTGCTCATTTTCTACCGATTCGAGTTACATAGGGACCAGAGTGGCTAGCAGAACTGTATGTGGAACAGATTGTGCAGTTACATGGAGTACCAGCATCGATTGTATCAGATAGAGATGCCAGATTCACTTCTCATTTTTGGCAGGGTTTCCAGAAGTCTATGGGATCGAAGATTACTATGAGCATGACATTTCACCCTCAGACTGACGAGCAGTCTGCGCGGACTATTCAGGCATTGGAAGACCTACTGAGATCATGTGTATTGACTTTTGCTGGAGGATGGGATGGTCATTTACATCTGATAGTGTTTTCCTACAACAGCACCTTCCATATGTGTAACGGTATGGCTCCATTTGAGGCATTATATGGGAGGAGGTGCATGACTCTTGTTTGTTGGGGCGAGGTTGGAGATAGACAGATTCATGGTTCAGACTTGGTAGATATGATATCTTAGAAGATCAGACTTATCCGAGCTGGACAGTTGGAGGTGCAGAGTCGACAGAAGAGTTATGCTGACGAAAGAATAAAGGACCTTGAGTTCCAAAGGGATGATAAAGTCTTCTTGAAAGTCTCCCCTTGGAAGGGAGTATTGAGATTTGGCCGGAATGGAAAGTTAGCACCGCGCTATATTGGTCCTTACGAGATATTGGAGAGAGTGGGCAAAGTGGCATATCGTCTGGCATTACCACCGGAATTAGAAAGGATTCACAACGTATTTCATGTGTCAGTATTGAAGAAGTACGTACCAGATCCTACTCACATCTGGAGAGCAACCGGTAGAATTGAGTGAGAATATGACTTATAAAGAAAAGCCTGTGAAGATTGTAGGGCGGAAAGTTCAAGAGTTGAGATCCAGACATATCACCTTAGTAAATGTCATATGGACTAATCATCACATACAAGAGGCGACTTGGGAAGTGGAACATGACATGAGAGAGAAATATCCAGAGCTATTTGAAGATTGAGAAGTTTCGAGGACAAATTTTTTATAAGGTGTGCAGATTGTGATAAATGTCATCTATTTTTTTTATTTTTTTTAAATTCTACTTATCCCTTAAATCCCCACACAACCAGCCCCCACCACTCTCCTAATAAAACTCAACCACCTCCTTATTTAAAACAACAATTAACCCTAACTCTGCATTTAGTGTGTGTTTGAGGTAAATCAAATAGAGAGTAAGCTTAATACTGAATTGACTTCCAGAGATCAGTGAGCAATCAGAGAGAGAGAGTTGAACAGTTAGAGAGAGAAACAGATGCGTAGAGAGAGAAAACACAAACCAGAAGAGAGAGAAGGTTGAGAAGGAGAGAGAAAGGGTCATTCACCGTCTTCTGGTCACATTTTCCTGCGAGTGACCACTCCAGGAGAATCCCCTCGCCAAGATGAAGCCAACGACGCCGGTCCGATCATCAGAATCCTCTGCATGCGCCACCCACGCGCTGCCGCGTCGCTGATCCATGCGCCCACGCGCCGCCATGCGTGCAGTATACCTCCCAGACCAGAATCTTCTCCTCATCGAGATACGCGAGTTAGACACCTCATTTGCCAAATTTGGACCTTCGGTTGTCGTGAAACGAGCCAAGAACGAGAGTTAATGCCGTTCGATCGTTCGTCGGTGATCACCGAGCATCCGCCATTTACACCACTGCCATTCTGATCCTGGTGACGTGTTCTGTCATTTGATCACCTCATTCTGAAATTTTGAAATCGTTGGAGCTCGGTATGTTATATTTTACAGTTTTATGGGTGTATTTGTAAGATTTTGAGAGCTTTGGACTTATTCGTAATTTGGCATGTTTAGGGATCTAAATGCATGAATTCTGATTTCTAGTGAGTAATATGTGATAAATGTGAAGTTTAGGACTAAATTGATAATATTGGAGAGTATTGGGATTAAATTATAAATTTGAAAAGTGTAGGGGTAAAATCATAATTTTAGTAAAATATAGGGAACTAATAGTAATTTTATAATTTTTCCAGATTTTAGCGATGACATATAGATATAGAGAGTTTTGCGTAGATTGAGGTAAGTACAAAGCATGATGATTCCCTTAACATAAATGTTTGTTGTTTGATGTTTGATATGTGAGTTTACGTAATATAATATAAATATAAATATATATATATATATATATATGTTTGAAAATTGATTGAGAAATCGATAGCATGAGAACATAAATTGTGAATAAAAATTTTGGGTATAAATTGTATGCTTGTACTATGAATCTAAGTATTTGTGTAATATGTGATTTTGATATGATTTGATGGATGAAATGCGATGAGATGTGTTGTATTTGATGCTATGTGAGATTGTTGTTATGCTGCTGGATTTAGTATGATAATGGTCGGATATGCGAGATTATGCGAGGTTAGCAGATACATGTGGTTCAATCCCACTCTTGCACATTTATGCGAGATTATATGGTGGGAAACCTTGGGGCTAAGAGAGAGACTCTCCCAATGGTTTCAATCCATTATTATACCGAATCCGGATATTAAACCTTGTCTGATTGAGATGTGTTGTTGTGAGTATGGTTTGCCTGAGTTAGCTGGTATATATTAATTGTTGTTTTCAGATATTAATTATATATGTATTTATATATATATTTTGTTGGTGAGGTCATGTTGAGAGTATGAGTGTTTTCACTTGCTGAGATCTTTAAGCTCACCCCTCATTTCCCAAACATGCCAGGTAGTTCGTTAGCGCAACAGTAGCAGTATCAATACCGGGATTTGACTCGTTTACCACAGCCGTCAGTCGGGTTGGTCCAGACATTTATTTTCATTTTTGACATATGATATATAAGACAGCTTTCTTATTTTCAGACACTTTTGGTGTAAACATTTATTTGGGATTTATTGGATTGCATTTTATGAAATATTATTTTTCTTTGTGAACTTTTGGTTTAGTTGCATGACATATAAGTTCTCGAGCTGAAGTGGTTCGCAGATCCCTTTCTAGGGTTGGGCCCACTCTAAGGAGGGGGTCGTGACAGTGATGCCAGATTTACTTCTCATTTTTGGCACAGTTTCCAAAAGTCTATGGATCGAAGATTTCTATGAGCACCGCATTCCATCCATAGATCGACGGTCAGTCAGAGCGGACTATTCAAATGTTAGAAGATTTGCTGAGATTGTGTGTATTGACATTCACTGGGAGATGGGACGAGCATTTACATCTGATCGAGTTTGCCTACAATAATATCTTTCAGGCTAATATCGTCATGACTCCATTTGAAGCTTTATATGGGAGAAGATGTATGACTCATGTTTGTTGGGACGAGGTGGGAGATAGACAGATTCATGGCTTAGACTTGGTGGATATGACATTTGAAAGGATCTGGCTAATCCGAGCTAGACTCTTAGAGGTGCAGAGTCGAAAAAAGAGTTATACCGATAGAAGGATGAAAGATCTTGAGTTCCAAGTGGGGGATAAAGTATTTTTGAAAGTCTCTCCTTAGAAGGGATTATTGAGATTTGGCTGGAAATGAAAGTTAGCACCACGCTATATTGGTCCTTTTAAGATTTAGGAAAAAGTGGGCAATGTGGCATATCGTCTGGCATTACCGCTGAAATTGGAAAGGATTCATAAATTGTTTCATATATTCGTGCTGAAGAAATATGTACCAGAAGCTTGTCACATCTTAGAGAGTCAACCGATGGAGTTGAGCGAGAATCTAACATATGAAGAAAAGTCTGTGAAGATCATAGATCGAAAGGTTTAAGAATTGAGATCTAGACGTATTCCACTTATGAAGGTCATGTGGTCTAATCATCACATTCAGGAGGCGACTTGGGAAGTGGAACAAGATATGAGGGAGAAATACCCAGAGCTGTTTGAGGATTGAGAAATTTCGAGGATGAAATTTTTGTAAGGAAGGTAGATTGTAACACTTCATTCTTTTCTTATTTTACCAAATTATTATTGCATTAATATTCAAACCTAACACACACCCCACACTCTATTATCAACACCAAGTATTTTCTTATGTCTCAAAAATATTAAAACCAAAGAAAAACATCCACCCCACCATTAACCCTACTAACCCCCCACAATTTCTCTCAATGCAATACTTAAGCATTTGCCTAGTTTTTATTAAAATCCTAAGATGAGAGAGTAAGGTTGATTTGAGCAATTTTTCAGAGAGCAATTGAGAACAATTCTAGGGAATTTTAGAGAGAGAAATCAAGAGCATTTAAGGGAGAATTTTTAGAGAGAGAAAGTGTGTCCAGAGAGAGAAAGAGACTTTTTGACGTCGTCCGATCTATATTTCGGGCGAGCGACCACATCTGGAGAATCCTCTCGACGAGACGAATTCAACGCCATTGGACCACCGCCTAGACTCCCACCCACGTGCCCCATGCCCCACCTTACTGCCGTCGTGACGTGCCGCCGTGCGTGTACGACACCTCTGTTGGGGTTTTGGGTGATGGGCGCAGCGGAATGCGTGGTCCGGGCGAAATCATATTTTAAAACTTTTTCAAAAATAAAAAATAAATTATTCAATATCTAATATGAATAATTTATTCATATCTCACATAAAATTATTTATTCAATATCAAATGTTGACATAAACATAGTTGAAACTCCACAAAACGTTTACGAAAACCGATTTTCCGTAAAATAACCTAAAACACATTTTTGACCAAACGACCACCCAACACTTATGGGGACTGCTCAGGTCAGCCCCAATAGTATCAGGGCAGTTCATGGGCTGCCCGACAGTGACAGATTCACTATTTGGACAGCCGTCACCCGGTTGGCTCAAAATCCACCATGTAACGCCGTTTTTGGCCGTTTTCGTTTATTTCAACTCCGAAACACTTTCCAGAAATTATTCCAACTCCCAAAACACATCCAATACATTCAAAAGACAACATTTTCATCACGAAATAAGAATCAATTCTAGGTCTGATCAGAAAACATAAAATGGCCAAAATACATGCTTTAAATCCAATTTTCCAAGATTAATCTAATTAATCAAACACCAATTCAAAGTCACCACACATGAATAAATCTAGAACAATTCTAGGAATAATAAGAGTGGCTATTACACTCTAGAATGGCAACAATGTTGTCAAACAACAAATTGAAATAATATTACAATAATATTACCTAAAACTACTTCACACATGCACTATAGCTTCCAATCCATCCATCAAACCACAAAGCCCCAAATTTTTCAGATTTGAAGAACCCTAGAACCCTTCTAGATTTTCAAGAAACAAGAAACAAGATTTCCAAGCTTTGGATTTTGAAGACTTACCTTAAATCTCCAAAGTTCCTTAAGCTATTTCTTGATTTTCCTTCAATTTTGTGCTTGAATCATCAAGCATCAATGAAACCCATTTTCATCTTCCTTGTTTGAGGCTTTTTGGCAGTGAAGGGAAGTGAACAAGAGAGATAAACAAATTTTTCCTTTTAATATTGTGTTGACCAAATTAGGGGATATAAGGGCACTTTTGTCATTTGTAAAATTTAATCAAATTAAATGCATTACACTTTATAATATCCAATCAAAATTGGACACACAAAGACAAAATTAATTCATGCCATTTGTTACCATTAAATAATTTCATGTGTGATAACATTTATCACAAATGAAAAATATTTAATAAATTAAATATAAAGTCAAAGTAGTTAAAATCCAAATTTAACACTTTAACCTTAAATTTAATGCCAAGTGTAACCAATAATAATTAAACATTTTTCATAACAATTATGAAAAAATTTATCAATTAATTATTATTATATATATGTATTTTATTTACATTAAATAACAAATACATATATTTTTGGCATGTGTCAAAATTTCATTTGACAAATAATTAATGTGTATCTAATTGTATTATATATCAGATACAAATACATAATAATTATTATCGGACAAAATCCCCTAATTGCATGTGTTATCTTTTAACCAATTAAACGATCCGAATTAACTCACTTAATCCAGTAAAGTGTTATGAATAATCTGTATTATTCATATTGAGTTGCCCAAGTGCTCAACGAGTACACTTCTTATTGTGGGACTCTCTAAGTTTAGGTTTATCCGTCACGAAATCCAATTTCGTGTCCACAATCCAGCTACTCATGGATTATGACAACCACGAATAATCTCGCTAAACTATACAAGTCGATGTATAGCATATGTATAATCCATCCGTCACAGGCTATCTGTATTATACCTGGAATATAAATAACAACGTCAAATCCATTCGGTATAATACAGTCGACTTTCAATTTACGATTTCTAAATAACACTCGAAACTGATTTCCGAAGTTATACAACGGCCATGGATTTACTTGATCGTAAACATGTACGGATGCCTATGCCATGTACACAGGACTGACGGATCCTATCTTGATACGCACAGGATATCATGAGCATCAGTCCACACCCAACGAACAGGCGGCGGTCTGATTATGACTAGATCGTTGACATGACTACCATCAAAGTGTGGAGGATAACTCATATATCCACAGTGGTATCTCAAGTCGAATGACCACTATGCTCGCTCAACTCAAGAAGGTTCCTATTGACGTTGGTGTACAATCTATTAGGAAACCTTTAATGAATCGTTCAGTGTCTTATCAAATAAACCCCTATATGTCTATATGAGTCTCCCGAGACTCATGGTTCACTGTGATAAACCATTGGACCAAGTCACGATATACGACATGTACTGATCTCAGTAGATTTTACTAACTGACTCGTGTTAGTAAATCATGACCAGGAACTTTATTTAAGGATATACATCTTATAGTGCGCTTCCTAATGTCAATTACAAACTACGTTGTAACTACACACTATATTGTAAATCCTAGGGTCTTTATCTAATATACACGTATCACTAAACCAGATTTAGTTTTGATCTAATCGTAATCAGATATCTAATCGTAATTAGATCGAATAAGTCTATAAAAGAAAAGGGTGCTACCATCAAATTAGTAACAATTATGAAAATAGAATTGTTCGCATTTATGAATCGGACATAAATACGATCCGGATTGGCACTCTGAGCACCAACCCTAACAATTTCTCTTACTTGCTCTAATGTCAATCCACGGTATCATATACACATCTTAATGTATATCACATACTCATGGCCCTCAAGAGCTCACCTAACACTCAAGAGGTAGGAAACAACAAGTAAGCCCACTTTAACAAATTGAGCCCGTCCAACAAACTCAATCGTTTTCCTTAGCCAACATCATTCATATTTTGTAGAATCCAAATTCCACATCAATATGACTTAGATGTTATATCAGTATTGTGCTATAGCTATTGAGTTGTCTATGTATTTAGAAATAAAATCCAAATACTATAAGACAACCGCAAGCACTACACTAATATGAAAACTTCTAATCTATAGGGTCACTATGCAACTTACTAAGTCAATGCTTCATGAGTTGTAACTGATTCCACTAGTTTAGTAGAATCAACGATGACATTCCCCACTGCATCTTTTCTGACTTTATATGACATAGACCATCTAATGTCATAATTAGGATCAAAACTAATCTGACACTTTATGGTTGCAGACTAAATTCTCTATGAATTAGAAACTTGTTTTTAATATCTTAAAGATAAAAAAGAACATGTTTCAAGATCCATCATATGGTCTGCAGCATATCAAAATAACTCGTAATAATTACGATTAAATTTATATCTTTAATCGCACATAATATATTATTCATTACGCCATCATCATATGATGTATAAGATTGACTAGACATTCCAATCAATATATCTTTCGACAAAGGAATCGTCATTTACGAAAGATGAATACTATATATATATAAAATACACGTTAACTGTCAAACAATTATACTAACTGCATACCGATAGACTTACTGTGTCCTTTATTAGATCATATCTAATACGCGATTAATGGGAGTATCTGACAAGTCTCTAGTTTTATATCATATATGAAACTTTATATCAAATATAATATAGACTACTCCCACTGCTTTCACGGAGAAAAGAAGACTTAAGGATATATAACACTAGAAAGAAATTTGTACGCTCCCACTGACCCTACTGACAAATACATATTATCTATACTTCGATAAAACCAGACAATCTGAGTGATATCAAAAAACAAAGAACACGGATTTCCGGAAAGCTTATATGAGTCTATAATAGGCTTTATAAGCGAGTATATCAAACTGTGATCTTAGCAGAATACAAACTCTAGGGCAATTCTAGAATGAACTCTTCAAACAAATAAATCACAACGGATCTCTCATTCGAAGAAATCACTCAAGAACGCCACTTTGTATTCTTTAGCCAAAATCACAGTTTAATATCAACATCAACTAATAGATTCTTAATTGTTCATTAAGTGCGACTAGAGACAAGTTTTCTCAAAATCTACAATAGACTACTGAGCATAACCTTTCTCACTGTCATACTATAAAGGTCAAACCTTTATCAAGCTTACTTCACTTTCGCTGTGCAAATAATTTGCACATTTTATGAACTATTCATAACGAAAGCCTAATCAAGTTCGAAACTTGATCTTTATAAGCTATGAACAATCTTAGATATATAGTTCAATGATAATTTCCGAAATCGATATCAAATATCGCTCCCACTATAAGGTATATGATAATTTTCTTCAATAAGAAAACAACAGAATCATTAAGTATCAAATACTTTGTAAATGATTCTGACATCCTACTGAACTTATACAAAAGTTGTCTAAGGGTCTTTTCATCTTATTAATTATATAGTTCCACTTACAGTTTATCATTCTCACATTTGACTTCAATAAGTCAAATCTTTTCTATAATCATCAACATCTGATGTTACACACCAAGTAATAAAATAATTTTATTACTCGGGATTGTAGAAAATATATTCCATTAAATAGAATAAATGATAAACCTTTCATTCATACCTCCGAGGCACAAGTACTTTCAATTATAAATCTGTGGTCCAATGACGATCATTGGTTCAATGAGATTTAATCACATCCTGAATACAATATTCATTAAATGGATAAGGATATGTGGTGTGAACTCATATCGGACCATCCTTTACCATAAGGAATAAGCATCCAATGCTTCTGTGATAAAAACTCATAAAACATAATTCTAAGTTATTTATTTAACCGAATATTTTTCCTAATGCTTATCTTTCATTAATGACACTACTAGTCATCTTAAAATATATAACAATTGTTTATACAGAACAAGTAACTATCCAATAGTCACAAGTTCTGATATCAAATATCAAAACAGTTATTAAACATTATTTTAAATAACTAGACGGGAGATCTAGTATCCAATACCAATAGTTATCGTATTATGAGAATCAATATTCTCTATACACAACTATACGCATCTTTTTTCTTATGCTTTATAATTTGCGTTCAATTATTCACAATAATTGCAAATAATTGATTAGCGTGTCAGACACGTGACTTCTAAAAGTCACTAAAAGCAAAGAAACGTCATTAAAAGATAAACAATTACTCAAGGGGTTTTCTTAATACCAGTCAAGAATCTCGAGACAAGAACTATTCAAGTCAATTCTTACTGTATAAGAAACTGTCCTTTCTAGATATTTATATCCTAAAGCAGATATCCTATTTAGATTACCTATCGTGACTTAGTAACTAAGTCACAAACCATCTTGATTTACAAGGAAATCAGAACAACGGTTCTCGATGGTTTTAACTAATCTAACAATATCTAAGTCTACTGTCTTTCTAGAACCTATTCTAGAACTACGCAACCACAAGTAAAGTCAGAAAACCTATATATTCAAGTAATATATCATGCAGTGGATTAGAAGTATAATTCTATAAGCAATATAGAAAAAAAAAAAACGAAGCAGAATTTTCCATAAAATTACACACTGCTTAAGTTATGGATTTTTAACCCAGCAGTGTCTCCCACTACTTTACTTAATACCGTAATCCCCAACAGACAACGGGAATTCAATAATTAAATCTAATTCCATAGTGAGAGTAGGATCCTATGAATATATTTCGACTCACAACTTTGGCACGATCTCGCCTACGTATATTCATTAGGTAGACAACCCATTGTCAATCACTCACCAGTGACTCCTGATTTTGGTCCTGACCGTTTCTCGTTATGACAGCTTTGGCACGTCCACAATGAGGCGTATCAAGGCTTCACTTATCAATGATACACTCAAGCTACCGATGTAGTCCTGAAAGCTTTGGCACGTTCAGGATTTCCACTTTCACTTGAATTTGTCTAATATCAATATACAACCGGCATGAATAAAATCCCATAACCTACACCCTCAAAGCTTTGGCACGATCTCAGATGCAGTTATAGAAAGATATCTATAAATCGTACTGACAAGACGGACCAAGAAATATGTATCCAATACACGTCACTTTACAGCCTTATTTCTAAGTGGGAAATTTCCTAAGGAAGCTATACTCTACATCAAATGTATAATTTTAATCTAAATCATTTTCTAAACAATTCAATTCTACCTATAGAAAACATAACTCAATTTAACAATTAAATTTCCGTTACATTTTCGTTAGCGTAGAACAGAAAAGTCAAGAAACATATCTAGACAACATGCATGTGCGAACATTAAAATTGGATTATATATCATATATAAAGCATGAATAATCTAATGGATGAAGCATCAGACCTGCTCTGATACAATTTTTGTTGGGGTTTTGGGCAATGGGCGCAGCAGAATGCGCGGTTCGGGCGAAATCGTATTTTAAAACTTTTTCAAAAATACCAAATAAATTATTCAATATCTAATATGAATAATTTGTTCATATTTCACATCAACCTATTTATTCAATATCAAATATTGACATAAACATAGTTGAAACTTCGCAAAACTTTTACGAAAACCGATTTTTCGCAAAATGGCCTAAAACGTATTTTTGACCGAACCGACCACCCGACACTTAAGGGGACTGCCCAGGTCAGCCCCAATAGTGTCAGGGAAGTTCATGGACTGCCCGAATAGTGACAGATTCACTGTTTGGATAGCCGTCACCTGGTTGGCTCAAAATCCACCCGGTAACACCGTTTTTGGCCGTTTTCGCTTATTTCAACTCTGAAACACTTTCCGGAAATTATTCCAACTCCCAAAACACATCCAATACATTCAAAAGACAAAATTTTCATCACTAAATCTGAATAAATTCCAGGTCTGATCAGAAAACAGAAAATGGCCAAAATACATGCTTTAAATCCAATTTTCCAAGATTAATCTAATTAATCAAACACCAATTCAAAGTCACCACACATGAATAACTCTAGAACAATTCTAGGCATAATAAGAGTGGCTATTACACTCTAGAATGGCAACAATGTTGTCCAACAATAAATTGAAACAATATTGCCTAAAACTACTTCACACATGCACTATAGCTTCCAATCCATCCATCAAACCTCAAAACCCCAAATTTTTCAGATTTTAAGAACCCTAAAACCCTTCTATATTGTCAAGAAACAAGATTTCCAAGCTTTGGGTTTTGAAGACTTACCTTAAATCTCCAAAGTTCCTTAAGCTATTTCTTGATTTTCCTTCAATTTTGTGCTTGAATCATCAAGCATCAATGAAACCCATTTTCATCTTCCTTGTTTGAAGATTTTCGACAGTGAAGGGAAGTGAACAAGAGAGAGAAACAAATTTTCCCTTTTAATATTGTGTTGACCGAATTAGGGGATATAAGGGCACTTTTGTCATTTGTAAAATTTAATCAAATTAAATGCATTACATTTTATAATATCCAATCAAAATTGGACACACAAAGACTAAATTAATTCATGTCATGTGTTACCATTAAATAATTACATGTGTGATAACATTTATCACAAATGAAAAAATATTTAATAAATTAAATATAAAGTCAAAGTAGTTAAAATCTAAATTTACCACTTTAACCTTAAATTTAATGTCAAGTGTAACCAATAATAATTAAACATTTTTCATAATAATTATGAAAAAATTTATCAATTAATTATTATTATATATATGTATTTTATTTACATTAAATAACAAATACATATATTTATGACATTTGTCAAAATTTCATTTGACGAATAATTAATGTGTCAGATACAAATACACAATAATTATTATCGGACAAAATCCCCTAATTGCATGTGTTATCGTTTAACCAATTAAATGATCCGAATTAACTCACTTAATCCGGTGAAGTATTATGAATAATCCGTATTATTCATATCGAGGTTCCCAAGTGCTCAACGAGTACACTTCATATTGTGGGACTCTCTAAGTTTAGGTTTATCCGTCACGAAATCCAATTTCGTGTCCACAATCCACCCACTCATGGATTATGACGACCACAATTAATCTCGCTAAACTATGCAAGTCGAGGTCATAGCATACATATAATCCCTCTGTCACAGGCTATCCGTATTATACATGAGATATAGATAACAACGTCAAATTTGTTCGGTATAATACAATCGAATTTCAATTTATGATCTCTAAATAACACTCGGAACTGATTTCCAAAGTTATACCACGGCCATGGATTTACTAGATCGTAAACACGTTCGGATGCCTATGTCCTGTACACAGGACTGACGGATAAACTCAACACCCAACGAACATGCGGAGGTCTGATCATGACTAGATCATTGACGTGACTGCAATCAAAGTGTGGAGGATAACTTATATATCCACAGTGGTATCTCAAGTCGAATGACCACTATGCTCGCTCAACTCGAGAAGGTTCCTCTTGACGTTGGTGTACCATCTATTAGGAAACCTTCAATGAATCGTTCAGTGTCTTATCAAATAAACACCTACATGTCTATACGAGTCTCCCAAGACTCATGGTTCACCGGGATAAACCATCGGACCAAGTCACGATATACGACATGTACTAGTCTCATCAGATTTTACTAACTGACACGTGTTAGTAAATCTTGACCAGGAACTTTATTTAAGGATATACATCTTATAGTGCGCTTCCCAATGTCATTTACAAACTACGTTATAACTGCGCACTATATTGTAAATCATAGGGTCTTTGTCTAATATACACGTATCACTAAACCAGATTTAGTTTCGATCTAATCGTAATCAGATATCTAATCGTAATTAGATCGAATAAGTGTATAAAAGACAAGGGAGCTACCATTAAATATGTAACAATTATGAAAATAGAATTGTTCGTATTTATGAATCGAACATAAATACGATCCGGATTGACACTCTGAGCACCAACCCTAACAACCTCCCGGACCAGGATCTTCCCCTCGTCGAGATATGCAAGTTGGACACTTCGTTTGCCCAAATTTGACTTTCGTTTGTTGACGAGAAAAATACAGTAGTTATCATTGTTTTACCGATCATCGGTAACCATCGTGCTTCAGCCCACACCACCACCATCACCATCACCAAGATCCTTGAGATGTGTACTGACCAGTGGCTCATTCATTGTGAGATTTAGAGGTCATTGTAACTAGTTCCTAGTATCGGTTTACGGAGAAGAGAAGTTAAGTCTTGTTCCTCATATATTTTCAAAATACATTTTCATTTAATCGACACTGAAAATGAAAGTACCAGAGCAGTATGCAACCATTGTGGGTTTTCTGACAAATTTACTGGTAGATATGGCAATATGATCAAGCACATGGAAAGACATCATGTCGGTTGAAATAAGACTTGATATAACGCAAACTCAAATAGCCTTGTACGCATCATTTAGTAGAGGTAGGAGTTCTTTAGATTTATTTAAATATTATGATGCTAAAAATAGAGAAGAATTTGCTAAATTAACTTGTATGACACATATTTCTTTAAATTTTGGTGAAAAAATTACTCTTACTAATTACGTTAAGAATGTTTTAAATCATGCTGCTTGTAGAATGACTAGAAATATAACAAAACATCACATTTTTAAATTATACAAAGATGGTAAAATTATTTTAAATGAAACATTTAAAGATATTAAAGGTCGTGTTTCTATTTATTCTGATATTTGGAGTGAGCATTGGAGAACACACTCATACATGGGTGTGACTTGTCATTGGATTGATGCATCATGGAACATGCAAAAATGACTTATTGCATTTAGATTTTTTGATAAACAACATACTGCACAAAATATTTATAGAATGATGAAGTAATTTTTGATAAATATGATTTGTTAGGTAAAATTTTAACGATTGGTTTTTATAATGCATCTGCGCATACTGCATCAATTAAAGATTTAACAGAAATATGCCAACAAAATTTGGGGGGTCAATTTTTTCATGTTCGATGCACATACCATGTCCTTAATTTATGTGTTCAAGATGGTCTTACTAGTTTAGCATCTTTCATTGATCTTATTAAGAATGCACTTAATTGTATTTGGTCATATTCTCAAGTTAGGAGAGAATGGGCCAAGTTTTATAAATTAAATAGTATTAAAGCGATAAAATTTTCACGAGATAATCCAACACGTTGGAATTCAACTTATTTTCTTTTATGTCAAGCTTTCCAATACAAAGATGCATTATGTAGTTTTTTCTCAACATGTTGAACATATCACACTTTTTCCTAGTCAATGGGATATTTGTGAAAAAATTTAGAAATTTTAAAAGTTTTTAATGATGCTATAAATATTTTTAGCGGAGTTTATTATCATACAACACATTTATTTCTTGTTGAAAGTTTGAATATTATCGGTACTCTATATGAGAATGTTGAAAGTTATGATCCTAATGATATTGTTTTGCTTAAAGCTATTGTTGTTATGAAACGAAAATGATTGAATTATTTTAGAGACATTCATTACTTTATCTTATTACCGTGATTTTTGATCCTAAATTTAAATTATAAGGTTTGAATAGTGCAATACAAGCTTACTATGGATACCTAAATTAATAGATGAAATTGATATTACAACAATAATAGCTAATATAAAATTTGATTTAATAGAATTATTTAATGATTATGTTAGAAGATATAACTTGCTATCAGTAGGACAATCTAGTAGTAGCGAACCTGTAATACAAACAAGACTTAGCGTAGGTGATCGCTGGTTACTACAACGAAATAAAAACATAGGGATAACACGACTATCAACCCGGAATTAGATAATTATTTATCTATTAATTTCGAGTTTCTACTGAAAGTTTAGTGTGTAAAAATTTTCAAATCCTTGACTGGTGGAACAGACATCAAAATATATATCTTGTATTATCAATTATTGCTAAAGAGTTGCTGACATCACCTATTTCCACCGTTGCGGTTGAGCAAGTTTTCAGCATATGAGGCAATGTAATTGAAGCGAGACAATTTTCATTACATCCAAGTACTTTAGAAGCAACAACATATGTGAATGATTGGACCCGAGCTGATCTGAGGCAACAAGAAGATGCCCTGATGACTTTGAAGACTTGTTCGACAATGCATCTGCAAGTACAAACGGAACATGAGCTAAAGGATCAACATGAATTGATAATGATGATTGATGATGATTGATCAACAAGAAAATAATTGTAAATTTAAATGGGAAACTATCTTAAAATTGTAATGGAACTACATGAGCTTTGATTCCTCTCATAATTGGAGGATACGTAGGCAACTAAAGTTTTTAAAAATTGAAATTCAAGCTTTTTAATTTAATAATTTTATTTTTAATTTTATGTAGTTAAGAATTTTATTTGTAATTTAATGTAATCTAAATTCATAATTTTAAATAAATTTTTTTATCTCATATTTTTAAAAAAATATTTATTAAAATTTTAAAAATTTTAAAAAAAAAATTTGTTACAACCGGAACCGAACCGGACTAGCCGGGACTAGTTAGAACTTGGCACGTGATTATTACTGTTTTGGGGGTATAAATGTAAAAATTTAGAAGTTTTGGACTTAATTGTTTATTTGCATGATTAAGAGGGTAATTAAATAAATTCTATTTCCCAGTAGTTAATAGGTAATATTTGAGAGTTTTAGGAATATATGAACATAGTAGAAAAATTTTGAGACTTAAATAGAAATTTAGAAAATTTAGGGGTAAAATCATAATTTTGGAAAAGTTAAGGGACCTGATCGTAATTTTATAATTTTCAGATTCTTAGCGAGAATATGGAAATATTAAGGACTTTTGCGTGGATTGGGATAAGAACAATGCACGATGATTCCCTTAACATAATTGTTTGTTGATTGATGGTTGCAGTGAAAGTCTATATATATATATATTGGTATAATTATAACTATATATATGTGTATATATTTATATATATATATATATATTTATGGAGATATTATATTGAGTTATTGAAATCATGAGAAATATGAATTCATGATTGTTGAGATGATATTGATGGATTGGATATGAGATGTGGTTGCTGAAGGAACATATGGTCAATCGACTTTATTCCCTCACCACATAAGGTATATAGGCATTGCCCCTCTTCTAGGAGCCCTAACAACCCTAAATATTGTTTTACCAAGAGCCTCTTTCTTAGGACTTGCCATATCAGTAATTCAACCTCTGACAGGCACCAAACCCTTCCACACTCTATTTTCCCCTTGAAGATTATTAGAGACATTTGACATAAACATCCTGTAAAAAGAATGAACTTTGAAGAGGCCATTATGAAAATATTTCCATATAATTATGTCGTTCTTTCTTTCATTAAAAACAACCTCGGGAGAGTAAAACTCTCAATTCCTTCCAAACATCTTTCTCCCACAAAGAGGGGTCTTCTTAACTGAATATACTAAACCCATTCTTTATCTCTCCAGAAGCCACTCTCACTCACTGTGCTTCCTTTAAACTGAGACAATAAATACACTCTTGGAACTACATCTCTTAAAAGGCACTTCTATCAACCATTTATCTTCCCAGAAAGAAAATTTGTACGCCCATTCCCCACCGTCATACCAAAACCATCTTCAATGACTTGAGCAAATCTTGAATTGTAACTCATGATTGATTTAATTCCTCTAGCAATTGGTGATAGCCTCATGTTATTAAACTGAGCCTCATGCTATTAAACTGAAGCTTCATAGCAAGAAACAGAATGTTATATTTTGAAGTCTCTCTCAGATACCTCAAAACTCTTACTATGGCCTTCCAGTGGTTATGTTCTGGATTACTAGTATATCTGCTAAGCCTGTTCACATCTTGAGAGATATCAAGTCGTGTGCAATTCATGAGATACATCAGACTTTCGATGATCCTTGAATACTCTAATTGCGATACGCTTGAGCCAGCATTCTTTGATAGATGAAGAGTTAGGTCTACATGAGTTCTAGCCACATTTAGATCTCCATTGTTATATTTCTCAAGTATCTTCTCAACATAATGTGTCTGAGATAATATATATCCTTCTGATGTTCTAGAAATCTTAATTCCTAGGATCACACCAGCTATACCCAAATCTTTCATATCAAATTTGCTGGATAACACTTTCTTGGTAGACTGAATCATTTCATGATTACTACCAATTATCAGCATATCGTCTACGTAGAGACATACAATGACATATCCATTTTGAGTTGATTTGGTGTACACACACTTATCACACTCATTGGTTTTGAACCCACTTGCCAACATCTTTTTGTCAAATTTCGCATGCCATTGTTTAGGTGCTTGTTTTAATCCGTACAAGGATTTCACAAGTTTGCACAACTTCTGTTCTTATCCAGGAACATTAAACCTTCTAGTTGATCCATGTAAATCTCTTCATCCAATTCACCATTCAAGAATGTCGTCTTGACATCCATTTGATGTATTTCAAGACCAAATATAGCTGCTATGGCTGTAAGCATTCTTATCGACGTGATACGAGTCACTAGTGAATATGTGTCAAAGTAATCAAGGCCTTCTTTTTGTCTATAACCTTTTATGACAAGTCTAGTCTTATACTTATCTATTGATCCATCCGGTTTCATCTTCCATTTGAATATCCATTTGTAGCCCAATGGCTTACAACCTAGAGGAAGATCAACCAACTCCCAAGTATGGTTCTGTAGGATGGAATCAATCTCACTATTGATAGCCTCTTTCCACAAAGGTGCCTCCGGCGAAGACATTGCTTCTTTATAGTTTTGAGGCTCATTTTCTAACAAGTATGTCAGAAAATCGGGACCAAACGACTTAGACGTTCTAGCTCTTTTGCTACGTCTAGGTTCGATTGTCTCAACGTTTACGCGTTGATCTGACTCTCGGTCAATCTGATCACTGTCTTTGACAATATCAATCGTTCTTTTGAGAGACTCTATTCTTTTTCTTTCCTTACAATGAAACGTCTCTTCAAAAAAATGTCGCATTCTTTGTCTTAATTATCATATTCGGATTGATGTCAGGAATCTTAGACTTGTTTACCAAGAATCGATACGCACTACTGTTACGAACATATCCAATGAATATATAGTCAATAGTTTTGGGTCATATTCTAACCTTCTTAGGTTTAGGAACCGTTACTTTGGCAAGACACCCCCACACTTTAAGGTATTTGTAAAAAGGTACATGAATTTTCCACAACTCATATGGTGTCTTGTCCAATCTCACGTGAGGAAGCTTGTTTAGAACGTAGTTCACGGAAAGCAAGGCTTCTCCCCACAACTTCTGGGGTAAACCAGAACTTGTCAACATGACATTCATCATTTTCTTCAACGTTCAGTTTTTGCGCTCAGTAATCCCATTTTGTTGAGGCGAATAAAGAGCAATGGCTTTATGAATAATTCCATGAACAGAACAATATTCACTTAATGGTGACACATATTCACCACCTCTATCACTCTTGATTTTCTTGCCAAGTTGATTTTCAACTTCGTTCTTATATTGTACAAAGCTCTCAATAGCTTCATCTTTGCTCCTCAGAAAATACACATAACAGAATCTTGTGCTATCATCGATAAAAGTGACAAAGTACTTTTTACCGTCTCTTGTTTGCACAATATTCATATCACACACATCAGTGTGTACAAGTTCTAAGGGTTCAGAACTTCATTATATGGAATGAAATGATTTTCTATTCATTTTTACTTCAACACATGCCTCACACTTATGTTGGCTATCAATTGCAAATTTAGGTATAAGGTCCATGTTAATTAATTTATTCATTGTATCATAATTAACATGTCCTAACCTCACATGCCATATATTTTGTGACTAAATAATATAAGCAGAAGTTGTAGATTTATTAATAGCATTATTTCGATCGACAGTCATTACATTGAATTTGAAAAGGCCCTCAGTGAGGTATCATTTTCCTACATACTCATCATTTTTGGTCAATACAAATTTATCAGAAACAAATACAAGCTTAAAACCAGCCTTACTAAGGAGAGAGCCCGAGACAAAATTCTTCCGAATATCTGGAAAATGCAATACATTCTTCAATGTAAGTGTAGGCATTGCATTTTTGCATGTGAAACCCGATGATGAGTCTCATTTGGAGGCACTACCTTTTAAGTCGTGGAAACCGTGGGGAACAGATGTCGGAAGGGAGGAGTCAAGAATTGACTCATAGTCGGATTAAGTTCGCTGGTTTAGCTTCGGGTTACTTGTTGGTGTGCCGTTTTAAAATTTATTCTCGGCCCAAAACCCAGTAAATCACTTAACCTTAGTCCAAGCCCAATCCAAAGAAATAATTAATGTATGTCACAAATTAAAATAATTAAAACATCAAAACACCTAGCCAAGCCCACCCACCTAACCAAGGCCCACACGCCCATAGCCTTTAATACACACCCCAAATTAAATAATTATTAATTAAATTAAAACATTAACTAAATAAAATATTAATTATATTAATTAAATAAATAAAATATTTACCAAACATAAAATAAGTATATGCCTAATTTAAACAAATCAAATATAATTATTCCTAACTAAATAAAATTATAAACCAATCTAAAATATTGACTTCCTAATATAACAAATTAAATATATTGTATTCCTAATCTAAACCAATCAAATATTCAACCTTCCTAATTAGCCAAATTTTGTCCCCCAATCAAATATATATTTTCCTTTTGTGACACTAATTAGATATAACAAATCTCTATCCATGCAAACCCTAATTGACAACTATAAAACACACACTAAATCAACCCTAGACTCCTCTCTCTCACGGCCAATAAGAAAAACAAAACAAAAAAAACCTAAAATCCTCTCTTCAAATAGACAAACCCCCTATCTTCATCTCCTTCACGTAACAGAACATTGCTGCCTTCACTCATCACCATTAGGGTCTCTCGTAGCAACACTTCATCAGCCAATTCACTCATCCAGATTTGATAATCGACTAAGCAAACCCTAACTCACAAATCACGTCCACGCCTAACCTTCTGACTAGCCTTCATCCAGCCTCCCCTCTGCACGTCCCTCACGCCATTAAACGGCCACATCAACCCTAGCCAACACGCAGCAACAAGCCACCAGCCCCCCACGTTCACGTCACCAGCCCTCACCAACTCAACCCCACTACCTTCAAAAGCTCAAGCCCTCACGCATAGCCCCACTATCAACACACGCCACCTGCCCTTGCCACATCCCTCACACACCATAGACCTCATGCCACAGTCCACTCAATAAACGCAACAAACAACCCATTAACGCATCAACACATTGCCTAAATCAACGCCTGAAACTGCCACACAAACACAACGATACAGCCCTAAAGTCGCACAAAATACCCTCCAAACACAGCCCCATTCGCAGCCCCAAAACAGTCATAGAACATGCCCCCACTGCACAACTGAACTGCTATAGTTTAGCCCACTGACCTGATCGTTTTTGCAGTGATTTAAGTCTATAAAATAGTCCTAAAATCACATAGAAACCACCCTAAAAACCTCCATAAAGTTTCCCTAAAAAATCACAAAAATATCTGCACAATAAGCCTCCCAAAAATGCAAAAACAGCCCCTTAAAACACAAAACGTGACCTGAAACAGTGAGCAGAAAACACCGAGAAATTAGCAGCAAAGTGAAGCCAAAATAGCGAGGAAAACAGTGGAACAACAAGTTAAGACGCTAAGCTAGTGAACCGGAAGAATAAGGAGATTTTACCCCTTCCGATCTCCGCGAAAAGCAAGTCCGAAGACGACTTAAAAGGTTAGACCTGAGGGTACCTTTCACACTTGTTTTTTATTTGATTTTTATTGATTCTTTTAATTGTGTTTTAATTATTTATTGAATATTGTTTGCATGTGATGTGTGTTGTGGCCATTGATTAAAACGGAAAATACGTCGTCTCTCGTGGTATATAGGATGGAAACCCAGACGTAAATTCCGTAGCCGATTCCGAATGGACGGTAGTGCGGTCTATACTTGGGATACAACTCCACGTACCACTTGAGTAAACGACGTATATTTCGCTTTATGTTATTTTGATTATTCTCACTTTATTATTCCGTCTTTTAATTTCTGCATGTTATTTATTTATGTTATGATGCGATCGAGCGCATGGGCTTAGTAAGTGGAATGAAAGATCCCCTATGGGGAAGGGTTAAAGCCCTTTACCACGATGCTTTGCCGCGCCGGTTGATGTGTGTTCGGTTGAATGCAAGACACGTTCAATCGGACATATTAAGTTTGATATGATTGTCTTTATTTTTGTATGTATGATGCGATCGAGCGCATGGGCTTAATGAGTTAGTCCAAAGGTCCTCTATTTGAGAGACGAAGAGCCTAAAAGGCCACCTTTGTGACACTACTTCGCCGCGCCGGACGAAGTGTGTTTGGGTTGAATGTACGTTCAATCGGGCATACGAAGTCCTACACTTTTATTGTCTTTATTTCATGTATTGTGATGTGACGCGCATGGGCTTAGTATGTTGGTCTAAAGGTCCTCTCTTTGAGAGACAAAGAGCCCCAAAAGGCCACCTTTACGGCAGTACTTCGCCACCCCCCTTTATTTTGTTGTTTAGTATGACGTCTTCTTACATGACCATGCATCATATCACATTGCGCATGGGCTTAGTATGTTGGTCTAAAGGTCCTCTCTTTGAGAGACAAAGAGCCTAAAAGGCCACCTTTACGGCAGTACTTTGCCGCACCTCTTTTATTTAGTTATTCGCTTCATAACGTCTTTTTGAAAATTCATGCATCATATTGCATTGCGCATGGGCTTATCAAGTGAGATTAAGGGTCCTCCACTTTGAGGGGTGAAAATGCTTGAAAGCTACCTTTGCTATAATGATTTGCCGCGCCCCTTAATCTGTTGTTATGTACGAGAACTCATATATTCATCTGTTCATGTATGTGTCATGTCGTTTACTGCATTTTGGAGGTCACTACTATAACCCCGTTCGAACGCGTTCCGAAACGCCGCACGAACGCATGTTTTTTGTCTGGTCCCGTTCGAACGCATTATCAAACGCTATACGGATGCGAACCTTCTGTCTACCGTTCGAACGCGTTTACGAACGCTACACGAACGCGAATACACTGAATTGAGTCATTTTCATCACATGTGCGTCTGTGTCTATATATATCTTCTTTTGCACCACGTCATAGCATGCTCACTTTAATGCCTAATTGCATCCCTAAGCGTCTTTTTGCATTACGTACTTAGTTGGCTCTTTTATTTATGCATGGACATGTAATGACTATTTGTTTATGATATGTCTATGAAATCACATGTTCGCCATTATTTGATTCGCCTCTATGTGTGCTTGTGTGGTTAGTGTGTACTTGTGTTTCCATGAATACAATATGCCAATGAAGTTGCATGTTCGTTGCTATTTTGATGTACTTTCAAGCATGCAATTTTAGATGTGAAATATATGCAAATTTAGGTGTAAGTTTTATTTTTGTGCATATGGATTTAGAAGCATGATACTCTTGGAAATAAGTGTTACTTAAGCTTGATTAAATTATTACAAAAATCCTTTCATTACAAGTGACATAAGTAAGGGACCATTCCGAACCCAACGGTTTGAGGTCTTCCCTTGCGAGGGGTGAGTGCGGCCTTAAATCTCATTTTTCCGGTTCATACCGGGTGGCGACTCCATTATTCTCCGGTTTAGTCCCCCGTGGCTACTCCGTACTCCCGATCGGGCCGCGAGCCCGGGACAGCATGCGTCGCCCAGTTCCTGTGTTCCCACAGTAAGCTCATTTCCGGATGTCATCTTCAGAACCACTGTGCCTTGTCCAACCACTCTGAAGGTAGACGAGTTTCCCATTGTCAGATGATCGCCTCCATCGACCTTCTGATACAAGGAAAATATCTTGCTATCTGCACAGATATGATGAGTAGCCCCAGTGTCTACCCATCATTCTCTCGGATTCCCAACCAAGTTCACTTCAGTTGCCACTGCTGATAAGTTCATCTCTGAGATCTCATCAGTCAGCTGCTCATCTTCAGTGACATAGGCCTCATTTTTCTTTTTCTTGCCCATGTCCTGAGACTTTTTGTTTCTGCATTCCTTTGCCATGTGACCGCTCTTTCCACAGTTTTAGCACTTCCCCTTGAACTTCTTGTTAGCTTGGGAAGAATCAGATCCACTGTTCTCTCTTATTGCTACCCTTCACACCCTCGACGATGTTGGCCTTAGACTCCATAGTCTTGTAGCTGGCTTTCTCGAACTTCCTGTTATCCTCTTCGATCCTCAATCGAACTCCAAGGTCTTCAAGGCTCATCTGCTTCTTCTTGTGTTTCAGATAGCTCCTGAAGTCATTCTATGATGGAGTCAATTTTTCAATTATGGTGGCAACTTGAAACGTCCACAGAGTTTCATTCCTTCATCCAGTATTTCATGAATGATCAATTGCAGTTTACCCAACTGAGACATCACTGTTCTTGAATCTACCATATTGTAGTCCAGGAACCTACCCATGACAAATTTATTTTGACCGACATCCTCTGTTTTGTATTTCTTCTCGAGATATTCCCAGAGAATCTTCGCAGAAGTCATGCCTTGGTACACATTGTACATGGTATTGTCAAGTCTACCCAAAAGGTAGTTCTTGCACAGGAAGTCTCCAGACAACCATGTCTGTTCTCGCTGAACAGCATCTTGCTCTGCCATTGTTTAAAGTTTTCCCCACCAAACTTTTTGGCTTTTCTCCATGAGAGACTAGTACTGTGATGTTTCCACTAGCCATGCGTAACTGGAAAACCAACACGGGTCAATAAGTCTACAAAAGATAAATTGCACAACGATCAACAAATGATATTGTTCAAAGCGATATACTAAGTATCCACTCGTTGTTCTATTGGACAGTAGTACCAATAAACACAAGTCTTTGAATTTCGACTAAAGTTTCTAATGAAAAGTAAATAAAGGAATATTCCTAGAGGACGAGGGGGGTCCAAAGTAACCACTTAAATCCCTGACCACTTAGGCTCTTATCGTCTTTTTGACAGAATATCCTTTAAACACTTTCTCAAAAGAATCTCTTAGCAATTCAAACTTTGTAATACACTTTCAATTTTACAATACAATATTCGATATGTGTAGATATATGTGTAAGTGTCAACCAAGATTGGATGGAATTACTTCTGTATAATTACACTTTAAAATCTCAACCAAGTATGCAACACACAATTAATTTTCAACTTTACCACTATGTGTATGCTTGTGATAATTGAACAACATAATTTTAACTTAAATCTATACTACCAAGATTATTGTGATACAGTATATGATCTTACTAAGTTAATATTATGAATAATTAGATTAATCTAAGTCTATTTCAGTTTAAAAACAATTCCAGGACTTAGTTCTTTAGTGTCACGTTCGTATCTATGTTCAAACAAGACTGTCCAGTGTGTGTACGTTAACGTTGCGTTCGAGAATGCGTTCGAACGAAGTGTTCAAGAGAGTTCACGTTCGTGGAGCGTTCGATAACGCGTTCGAACGAAAAAATTCCAGAGAGTTTACGTTCGTGTGGCGTCCGAAAACACTTTTGAACGAAATATTCCAGAGGATTCACGTTCGTGTCACGTTTAAGACGCGTTTGAATGTTTTAAGTCAGAGGGCTCACGTTCGATTTGCGTTTGAATATGCGTTCGAACGTTCTTAGGCAGAAGGCTTGCATTCGAGTTGCGTTTGAAGACTCGTTCGAACGTTCTTACGAAATTTCAGATTTTTGCCTTTGCGTTCGTCGGGCGTTCGAACACCCTTACATATTTTTCATGCACAGACGCTATTTTCCAGAAATTTTCTTATCTAAGCATGCGAATTTCTATATAACAACACTTGTTAATAAGTTCTTAAGATTGTTGTTAGTATGGTGTCATTAAACATGAATTAACATGCATCTGAACAAATCAAAATCAGAAAACAATCAAACTATGCCAATAAACCCTAAGACTAGGAACTTAAAGAGAAACCTGGAAAATGTGAGATTATTAGTGAAATTGAATCCAAGTCGAGATCTCTATGTCCTTAAGAACTTATTAGCCTCCGTCTCGGTGCTCTACGGATGCAAACGGCTAACGTTCTGCCCGGAATCCTTGGATACTTCTTGAGAAGGGCACTCTTCACAAGAACACGAACTGGAAAATGTTGGATTAACTCTCTCAGAAAACCGAAATATATGAGACTCAAGATATGTTATTATCAAAATTGGATGTCAAGAATAAACTTCAATCGTCCTTAAATAGACATGGAAGGGTGCCTTAAGGGCACCCTTTGGTTTGGGGTGCAACCCTCCTAAGGGTTGTACCCCTTCCATGTATCATTTGTAAGTGTTATTATAAATTGGAGGACATATCCCCATGAGGTAACATTCAAGGGATATGTCTCTCCTCCATCCAAAATCAATATTTTTTGAAGAATTTTCAACAAATTCTTTAGTCGGAGAACCTTGTACGATAACATATAATCCAACCGACACACACTCATGAATCCATTTTCTCCATTTCGCACCGAATCCCATAACCAAAATTATATTATCCAATAACCCTATGCTAACATTATCATAGGCTCCAAAGGACGGGATTTGGTGGTATAGGGTTCAGGATCTCAGCTTTAAGTTTTGGGTTCGAATCCATATAGTACATTTCTTATAAAAGTCTGAGACAACTGGAGATTTTACCTGCTCCGTTTAAGTCCAAAAAAATGATTTGACGATAGAATTTCCAATAATTTAAAAAAATTAATAATAAACATTATCATAGGCTTTCTCAAAATCCTGCTCTATCATCTTTTTTAAGAAAATCTACCACCTCCGCTGCTATTACATAACAATCCAATATTTGCCTACCTTTCATAAAGGAAAATTGACTATCACCCATCACATATCTCAATAACCGGACAAATTCTATCAAACTGACACCTTAGCCAAGACCTTGTACACACATCCCACCATTGAAATTGGCCTGAAATCCTTAATTGACGGGCACCTTTTTTGGGAATAAGGGCCAAAAAGGAAGAATTCAAACCTTTTTGAAGTTTCCCATACTTGCGAAATTCTTTTAAAAAAACCTACAAAACCGTCCTTCAGCATCTCCCACTTCTTTTGAATAAAGAAGTAAAAAAAATTATATTTCAAAAAATATTAGTTATTTTGTGCATATGTGATGTGTGGTATAAATGATAAGAAATTAATTTTTTTATAAAATTATATTAAATGATATGGTGAATGGGCGCTTATTTTTCATGAAATGGGTGCCCATTTTTCATGAAGTGAGCACCTGTTTGGACGCCCACTTAATTTTGGGAACCCGTCTTGACGCTCACCCTAATTTTTTTAATATTACATCTCACCCTCATTTTTTTTACTATGACTTGAATGAATAATGTCTCCAGAATGGCTGGTGGTTGTTTTAATTTTAATTAATTAATTGTGTCTGTGTGTTGTGATTCACCGATAACTTTAGAGAGTATTTGAGGAAAAACCGAATTCGTTCTATTACTATACAAGAATAGAGTACACAAAGTTTACAAATGAAACTTATACAAAAACCTCTCTTCTCTCTCTGTTATTTACTCTCTGGGACGGTTTTACAACTGAGAATTGGACTCAATTTATAGTACAAAGTTTGGTTACTGTACACCCTAATCACTGCCACCATTTACTCCTTGAATCATGCAATCACTTTGTTTGTTTCTTCAATCTTCAAAGCACCACCGAAAGTCTCATTGGCTTCTTGCACACCATTGTGTTGTGGGGTGCGTGGAACAGTCATCTCGTGTCGAATATCGTGGCTTCCGCAGTAGGCATCGAACTCTCTGGAAGTGTATTCGCCTCCATTGTCTGTGCGAAGGCATTTCAGTTTCTTACCTGTTTCATGCTCGACCATGGCATGGAAAAATTTGAAATAATGCAGGACCTGATCCTTTGATTTCAGAAAATACACCCAAACTTTCCGAGAAGCATCATCAATGAAAGTAAGAAAATATTTATTACCTCCTAGTGAGTTTACCTCTTGGAGACCACATACATCAGAGTTCACCAGACTGAGTAACTCTGATTTCTTTGTAGAAGAGAAATTGAAAGAGACTCTGTGTTGCTTACCGAATAGACAGTGGTTGCAAAGATCCATAGCAGCATTTTTGGAGACAGAGATTAAATCCTTCTTTGTCAAGGTAGACAACCCTCTTTCACTCATGTGACCGAGTCTATGGTGCCATAGATTCTGAGAAGCCTCCGGTTCAGCTACATTGAGGCTTTCTGCACATATCTTCACATGAGTCTTGTATAAGGTTCCACAGATGTGTCCTCGGGCGATGACCATGGCACCTTTTATCATCCTCCAAGTGCCGTTGCTGAAATGGCTAGCATAACCCTATTTTTCAAGGGCTACCCCCGAGAGTAAGTTGAGCCGAAGTTCTGAAACATGTCTGACCTCCTTCAGGGTTATTGTATACCCTGCATTTATCCGCAACTGCATTTCGCCAATTCCCACTATCTGAGAAGAACTAGTATTCCCCATCTTCACTGCTCCAAAGTCTTCTGCTTTGTATGTTGTGAAAAAATCCCTATGAGGAGTGACGTGGTAGGATGTTGCAGTATCTACCACCCACTCGACATCTTGAGTTGCGGTGTGAAGGCATGCTTATTCCTGGCCGGAGCATATAGCTACATCTACCGTAGTAACTACTAGTGTCTCTGGATCATTCTTCTTCGACTAGTTATTGCCTTGTCCCTACTCTCGTTGCAGTTTCCAGTAATTTCTCTTCAAGTGGCCTTCTATGCCACAGTGGAAGCACTTGTATGTCTTTTTCCCGTCCTTGGATTTGCCTTTACTTTTGCTTCTGCCTCTCCTCCCACCTTGATGTTTCTCATATTGTCTTCCTCGCTGCTCCGAGACAAGGGCTTCTGTTTGATCTGAGCCCACGTCTTTTCTTTTTGCTTCTTCATTTGACAAGGCGTCTTTTACCATAGGCATGGTAAGTTTGCCTCCTGGAGCTGAGTTGCTGAGAGTAACCACCAGAGTCTCCCAGCTATCAGGAAGAGAGCTGAGTAGAAAGAGGGCTTGAACTTCGTTTGCTAGTTACATGTCTACTACAAGCAACTGGTTCACCAGGCTTTGGAACTCGTTGGTGTGTTCTGCAACGGAAGTTCCACTCCGCAGCTTCAGGTTCACCAAACGCCTCATGATTAAGGCTTTATTCCGAGCTGTTTTGGCCTGGAACATGTCTTCCAATTTCCTCCACATTTCATAAGCATCTGTGTCCTGTGCTACGTGGTGGAAGACATTATGGCCGATCCACTGCCTAATCTGACCCAGAGTTCTATTATTGAGTTTGTTCCAGTCATATTCTTTAATAGATTTTGGTTCCACTCCCTTCAACTCGATGACATCAAACAGATCTTTGCAATGTAAGAAATCTATCATCCGAGGTCTCCGGATGGAGTAATTAGTTGCAGCAAATTTCATCATTGCACCAGAAGACGAATCTTCCATTTCCATTTTAAGTTTTAAAGTTGAAAATGAAAATAGGTTAAAATCGGGGCTGAATTTCACAAATCGGAGGTCACTGTGCGTCCGGAACGGTCGAAAATGGTGGAATAGACACTTCATTGGTCTAAATCCGACACATGGGCTTATTTGTAAATTCCTAAAAGTTATGGGGCATAATTGTAAATTTCAAAACTTCAGGGGGCTAAATGAAATTTACCAGGCTACTGACGTGGCAGTGTTGACGTGCCAATGTGGGACCGACTAGCTGACGTGGCAGACACGTAGGTGATGACGTGGCGGCTGACGTGTCTGCTGACTGGGCGCTGATGTGTCACTGACTAGACTGCTGACGTGGCGCTGGCTGGACTCGTCTTCAACCTTGGTAAAGTGCGTGGATCGCGTGCGTGAGAGTCTCCCTCACTCGCCAGCGAGTGTAGGCGTGTGCGGCGTCGTCCTTCCTTCGTTTGGTCGCTGAAAAATACCACCGAACTCGTATCGACGTGAACTAGCTGATGGTACCCTCAAATTGGATTTTTGACAACTTTCGTCGGAACCAGTTTTCGAACAGAAGCTCTGTTATTCAGTTTTAAGACCCCAAAGAACAACCGAAACTCTGATACCACTTGTTGTAATTCACCGATCACTTTTGAGAGTATTGAGGAAAAACCGAATTCGTTCTATTACTATACAAGAATATAGTACACAAATTTTACAAATGAAACTTATACAAAAACCTCTCTTTCTCTTTCTGTTATCTACACTCTGGGAGAGTTTTACAACTGAGAATTGGACTCAATTTATAGTACAAAGTTTGGTTACTGTACACCCTAATCACTACCACCATTTACTCCTTGAATCATGCAATCACTTTGTTTGTTTCTTCAATCTTCAAAGCACCACCGAAAGTCTCATTGGCTTCTTGCATGGTAGTTGGCGTATACACCAAAGAAAGGAGGAATTACTGTGATTACCAATGAAAAGAATGAGCTAATCCCAACAAGAATAGTGACTGGATGGAGAGTATGCATGGACTACAAGAAACTGAAAAAGCCACGAGAAAAGACCATTTTCCTCTACCATTCATTGACCAGATGTTAGACAGACTGGCAAGACATGAGTTATATTGCTTTCTGGATGGATATTCAGGGTACAATCAGATTTCCATCACCCCAGAAGATCAGGAGAAAACCATATTTACATGTCCCTATGGTACTTTTGCTTTCCGCAGGATGCCATTTGGATTATGTAATGCCCCCACCACGTTTCAGCGTTGCATGATGGCCATCTTCTCAGACATGCTGGAGCAGAGTATGGAGGTTTTTATGGATGACTTTTATGTGTTTGGAGATTCCTTTGACCATTGCTTGCAAAATTTGGAACAGGTGTTACAAAGGTGCGAAGATATAAACCTGGTACTCAACTGGGAGAAATGCCACTTCATGGTGCAAGAAGGCATTGTTCTTGGACACCGGATCTCACAAAAGGGGATTGAGGTAGACAAAGCAAAGATATAGACAATTTAAAAACTACCTCCACCAACATCAGTAAAAGGTATTCGAAGTTTTCTTGGACATGCAGGTTTTTACAGAAGATTTATCAAAGACTTTTCCAAAATTGCAAAACCTCTGTGCAATCTTCTGGAGAAAGATGTGTCTTTCAACTTCACCAAAAAATGCCAGGAAGCTTTTGAGATCTTAAAACAGAAGCTGGTCTCTGCCCTCATCATAGTAGCACCAGACTGGACCCTTCCATTTGAAGTGATGTGCGATGCTAGTGATTTTGCTGTAGGTGCAGTTTTGGGACAACGTAAAGCAAAGATTTTCCACACCATTTATTATTCCAGCAGAACTCTAAATGAATCTCAACTCAACTACACAACCACCGAAAGGGAGTTGCTTGAAGTTGTGTACGCTTTTGACAAATTTCGCTCTTATCTGTTGGGTCCCAAAGTGGTGGTCTACACAGATTATTCAGCAATCAAATATCTGATCACAAAGAAAGATGCCAAATCCAGATTGATCCGTTGGATACTTCTTCTGCAAGAATTTGACGTGGAGATCAGAGACAGGAAAGGAACAGAGAATCAGGTGGAAGATCATCTATCGAGGCTCGAGAATGGAGAAACAGCTGACAAAGATCTGTCAATCAAAGAAACTTTTCCAGATGAACAGTTGTTTTCCATGAAACAACAAGAAGTCCCTTGTATGCTGACTATGTCAACTACATTGTGTCAGGAAAATGGCCGTTGGAATGGACAACTCAGCAACAGAAGAAGTTCTTCAAAGAAGTCAAACACTATGTCTGGGATGAACCGTACCTGTTCAAACGCTGTGCTGATCAATTATTGAGACGGTGTGTTCCACAGGAGGAAATCAACAGTGTTTTGCAGCACTGTCATTCATCACCATATGGCGTACACTTCAGCGGAAACAAAACTGCAGCCAAAGTCCTACAATCAGGTTTGTTCTGGCCCACTCTTTTTAAAGATGCTTATCTTTTTGCTTTTCAATGTGACAGGTGCTAGAGAATGGGAAATATTTCTAGGAGAAACGAAGGACCGTTGCAAAACATTCTAGAAGTGGAAATATTCGATGTATGAGGTATTGATTTCATGGGACCCTTTGTTCCATCATTCAGAAACCTGTACATCCTGGTTGCTGTAGACTACGTCTCCAAATAGGTCGAAGCAATTGCACTACCATCCAATGATTCAAAAGTCGTGATCAAATTCCTGAAAAAGAATATTTTCACTCGGTTCGGAACACCTCGTGCAATCATCAGTGATGGTGGCTCTCATTTCTGCAACAGATACTTCGATGCACTCCTATCCAAATACGGAGTTACTCACAAGGTTGCCACAGCTTACCATCCACAGTCAAATGGACAAGTTGAGGTTTCAAATAGGGAAATCAAAAGAATCCTAGAAAGAACCGTTGGATCAACAAGGAGGGACTGGTCAACAAAACTAGATGATACATTATGGGCCTACCAGACAGCTTACAAGACACCCATTGGTTTATCCCCATATCGATTGGTGTTTGGGAAGCGTGCCATCTGCCAGTTGAGCTTGAGCACAAGGCGTACTGGGCACTGAAGAAGTTGAATTTTGATTCATAAGCTGCAGGAGAGAAAAGACTTCACCAACTCAACGAATTGGAAGAATTTCGCCTACAGGCTTATGAGAATGCCAAATTGTACAAGGAAATGACCAAAAATTGGCATGACCAAAAAATAGTGCACAAACAATTGGAACCAAGGCAGCATGTGTTGTTGTACAACTCGAGATTGAAACTTTTCCCTGGAAAGTTGAAATCTAGGTGGTCAGGTCCATTTGTGATCACTCAGGTTTTACCTTATGGAGTTGTTGAGTTACTTGATCCTAACACCAATAACACATTCAAAGTTAACAGTCAGCGTGTCAAACACTACTGGGGAGAATCATTTAAGTGACAAAAAGAAAGTGTCACACTTTTAGATCCAGCCTAACGATCGAGACGTAAAAGTCTAGCTGACGACTTTAAACTTAGCGCTCACAGAGAGGCAACCCATGTAATTTGTGTATATATTGTGATTTGGTGTGATTTAATTTGGTGTGTTTAGTTTTTGCAGATTAAGTCATTTCAAGATGGAAGAAGCTTTCGCAAATCTTCACAAGCAATTTCCTACTCTCCCTCAAAAATCTCTGATGAAAGTCTACAAAGCTCGCTTGGAACGGATGAGGTTACTAACAATTCACGGTGTTCCTAATGACATTCGTTGGGTAATTGAAGCACGAGTCCAATTGGCAGGTGAGTCTTCTGACTCTTTTATTTCATATCTGCCTGGTTTTGGAAGAAACACCTATGCAAAGAAACGTAGAGCTAAGCAAATGAGTGTTTGTTATAAATGTGCACGCTGGAATTGCAATACTCGTTGTCGTTCTTTAGGAATGGTGTCTGATAATCGCGAAGACAAAATTAAATTCATTAGGGATGGCTTGAGTAAGGAGTCTTTAGATGATATATCTTCGACTCTTGAGACGCATCCCAGTGGATATGTTCACATAGCCTTTCGCAAATTATATACACAATTTCAAAAAGAATGACAACTGTTAAGTCTCAGGAATCTGACTCAAAAAGACCCTGTTTGCCAGTTTATATGAAAATTGGATGGGAAGCTTGTCCCTGACGCATAGACGTCGATCAAGCCGCTACTTTTCTTGTAAATATTATATCTCTTTGTCTTTTCCTAATAATTGTAATTTGTTTTGTTGTTTTCTTTTATTTTCTCCGACAGGATCCAGACTTTTTTGACTATCACGATTTGTTTAACTAATAATTGTCATTTGGCAGGTACTAGTGCTAATATTTTACTCACCCTTTTCAGGTGTTATAAATTCAACTCATCATTGCACTTTTGAAGACATCCAGAGTAAAACATGGAAGCCACTTCAAGAAGACGAGTTGAAAATATCTGTGTGTTCTGCGGTAGTAGTGTTGGTACTAAACCACAATACGTAGAAGCAGCACATGAATTGGGTCGAGTCTTAGCTGCAAGGAATATGCACTTAATATATGGAGGAGGAAATCTTGGACTTATGGGGATCGTTTCAAAGGTTGTACAGGAAGGAGGCAGTCACGTTTTGGGAATCATCCCAAAACCTTTGGCAGAGGCAAATCTTATTGAACCATCAAACGGAGAGGAACTGATCATGCCAGGTATGTCTGAACGATTGGTAGAAATGATTAACCGTGCTGATGCTTTTATTGCTTTGCCAGGTGGTTTAGGTACATTGGAGGAAATTTTTATTGTGCTATCTTGGGCGAATCTGAACATTCACCAGAAACCAATTGGACTGCTCAACGTTGATGGATTTTATGATTTTCTTTCTGTGTTTCTTGATGATGCCCGAAGAAATGGGTTCGTGTCAAAACCTTTGAAAGAACTACTATTACTGCCAGAACTGCTCCGGATCTAATAGACCAACTCATAGCATATGAACCACGAGTTGACCCTATCCTTTCAAAGATAAATTGGTCCGAGGACGATCGTGGTAAGAGGCGTCGGATTAATCTGGATCTTAACCTTTAATTTCATGTAAGATTTTCAGCTAACCAGGTACGACCTTCTTAACTCTCTTTTACTGTTTAAGACATTGGGGATAATGTCTCATTTAGGTTTGGGGGAGGGAATTAATTGATCAGTACCTTGTTTTTAGTTTGTGTGTTATTTTTTTTTAGTCCAAAATTTTCGAAAAATACAAAAAAAAATTGAAATTTTTTCAATAATTACAAAAACATTTGTGTTTTTGTGTTTTTATGTTTTTATTTTGACTAAAAAGGTGAAATTGGTAAGAGATAGCTGAGTAAGGAATTTCTACACCTGAGACGTATCTCAAACCTATTTCGAAACAAGTTAATTTTGTTTATTTCCTTTTAAATTATTTAATTTGTAAATTCTCCATAAAATTGACTAAAATGGATCTTCATATGCTCAGTTGGCAAGTATTATCAACATACATGGAAACATACGGGCATGAGCTAAAATTGAAAAGTTTGAAATATTCAGTGCTCTAGTTAATCGGAGGAAGCATCTCAAAAAGTGATGGAGTAAAAAAAAATCTGAGATCCGAGTTATTAAGTCTGTAAGGGTGTTTTAACACCTAGTGCCCTAAAACCAACTGGTTTGGGAGTCACTGGCCA